>JARKIE010000215.1:0-165589 GCA_029378255.1 Mycena rosella | reverse complement strand
AAACTCCGACCATTATGTAATAACTTTCTAGCACGGTCCGACCCCCGCGGTAAGTAACAGACTTCAACAAGCGAGGCACGAGCTTCACATGTTGAAGCGTCTGTCTAGGAGAGACTATGCGCGCCTCCGTGTAGGCGCTCGACGAACCGCGAGGTGGAGGAGGCGAAAGACCCGGCATACTTGAGGTCGGCGTCAAAGAAGGTGAAGGAGTCTGTACCGGAGGGGGAGTACGTTGGGAGTGGAAATGTCGATCGGAGACTTGCATGTCCGTCCAAGAGAGGTGCGAATAGCTCACTCTTGTTACCGTTTTAGTTCTGAGCGCACCCATGCTACACTTCCGAAACTCAACCGGCTGAATGTCTCTGACTCTCTCTTCATGTGATTCCCGCTTTTCCCGTGTTCTCTATGATCTGCTGATACACAGCTCGACGATATTCGCCTCCGCCGATATTTTTTCTTGCTGTAATGTATTCTCTCAGCGTGCTACGTCCTCGTCGGACTCCTCCCCTCCATCACTCCTCAAATGTGAATGGCGTCTGCGACTGACGGACAACTGCGTACTGCCTTACTCGTTTATCTGGCAGTTCTGGCCGAAGCTCCTCCCTGAAACAGTTTGATTTCAAGCATCATGCTCCCAGCTGGATGGATATCATGATTCCCCTGGGCTTTCCAGGCGCGGCACTAGACCGAGTTCCGTCTCACGACATCTTCTCAACGTTGGGGTGCCGCCCCGGGGAAGAGATCGTGGGAGCAAACAGGCGCATGCTTCCGGCGTAACTGACCCAGGGTATTTTGCGGGCCCCCAGAATTAACGACTACCGCCCGTGAAGCGTAGAACCTGTGTATTTATCTCCGGCCTTCCCGCCCATGTATTGAACTGAATGATCGTCAGCTTCCTTTTTAAAGTACATCCCGAGATACCCGTGATCCTGGGAGGACGCGAAACCATCGATCTTGACGCCGTCCCTCGCAGCGGATCATGATGCCACGTTTTCAAATTGTATTGGATCAGAGTAAGGCCGAAATTTGCTCTCTGCAGTTGATTTTGACATAAAGGTCGCCGGAAGGCGAGTATCGCTGGAACCGAGCTTACTCGAACGTGGACTTCCCCAGAACTTGAAATCCAATTACGAATCCCCAATATTCCAGTAGTCATCTACTGAGCTAGTTACTCCTCTCGACCGATCCTGCCCAACCGAGATGATATCATGATCCTAGGACTAGGAATGTATCACCCCGAAATACTCTGAAACCTCTTCTGGTGCGGTCATCCATTAGCCATGATGTGAGAATCACCATTCGCAGGGTGCACGATCACAGACCGATGATTATTCGTTGGCGCTGGATGGGCGTCTGAGTTTTTTTGAGCAGTGGAGGCGTATGGCAGTCTAGAAGACTGGATTGATTGTGATCAGGAACATCATGATGGAAAACTAACTGGCCCTTGGGGCGGCTTGCGATGAAGGTTTGGCGGTGGTTTCGAGGAAATGTGCTGTCGAATCTTTAGAAGGTCCCGTTGTAAGGGTGTGCCGTCTGGCGCGGGGCTTCCGAAGATCCCGAGATCGATAAGCGCTTCCGAAGAGAGTGATGGACGCTTCCAAAGATCTGGGGACTGATGGGCGCTTCCGAAGAACCGGGGACAAATGACCAAAATCCGAGTTTGAAAGCTTCGGACAGACACCCTCAATTTTATAAAGAGAGAGATTATAATTCCTCTGTGGATGGAGACTGTGTGTTATATGTCTTAGGCTCATTTTTAGCAATATCATAACAGAGCATCACAGACCCGAGTATACGAAGGGAACATTCTTCAGGTACGCCAAATGCGATGTAGCGCTTCTGCTACTTAGTGATGGAGTTCGTCCCTGGAGTCCGCACCCCTGGGTTGGCCATCATATGTCTCAAACCCATTCTTAGCCATATCATGACCATCACCAAAAGTGGGAACATCTGATATTGCCCGGCCACTGAGCATCAGCCCGGCAGAGGTTTTCCCGGGTTTATGATGGCTTATTAGGCCATATATGGGCGTTACCAGGCTGGTGCCGAATCTACCAGGCTGATAGTTAACATACAATCCTGTCTGACCCTTATAAATGTTTCAGCAGCCTGGTGAGCCCTTGTAAGTCATGGTCGCGCCAAGGCCGGCCTCACGTCTTTACTAGGCCAAATAAATATAACTATGTTTCCCCTGCACCAGCCGTCGTATGCGCTGCAAAATACTGTGTTACAAGTCATCATATCCAAAGTCAGCTGGTGCTAAATTCTCTAGATCCTCGCCATCCTCGGGACCCAAATTGTCTGAGTCGGGGTCTTCCTCCTGTTCTTCGTCCGAATCATCTGCCCACGGGTCCCCCTCGTCCTCCTCACCGCTGGAAAGAATTTCCTCCTCCTCTTCTGCAGCGCGTGGCTCCTCCTCCTCCTCCTCCTCCTGGTCGTCATCGCCTACTGGCGGAACTGCGGAGCCGGCCACTGGCAAGACATCCTCATCTGGCTCAGGCTCGCCTTCACTCTCCTCGTCGTCTTGAAGCTCGGTATCCGAGCCCTCATTATCCGGGACTTGGACCTGATAATGACCGACACCGCCTCCTAGGTAGCGCATGAACATATCTCGGTCCACGAAGCTGAAGTGCGAAACGTCAGAAGGGCAGGCAGACAGATAAAAGAAGACATACAAATTGACGTAGTGATACAGCCAATCATCGAACTCGTCCTTCCTCCGTGCGAGAGAGGTGTAAGAGACAGGCTCAGTCGGGCCATGAGCAAATGCGGGGACCAGATGAGCACCTCGGATCACTTCATCAGGATCGACAAAGCCATAGGCGGTCGGGTCAGAGTTGGGGATGAATTCTACCCGATGCAAGCGCTTCCGCTTGAACCCGCCCTTGAAAGTGTGGTCGAGGCGGAAGCGGCGAACCCAGAGGAAGCTGATGGGTACCGCGCTTGTAGATGCACCTAGGACGTTATGCCGGACGTCGACGTGGAAAACTCCAATCACACGAGCATAGGTAAATGGATGTGAATCGCTGTTAGTGTCGTCCTCCGGGGCTAGCATCATAATGTCGGCATGCGTACGTGGATTCATGGAGTCTTGACCGCGCCGAACATCGTACGAGGTGTAATTGATTCGCAGCACCTTGTGGCGATACAAAGTGTCGTTCACGATGAGCAGCTTTGCATGCTCCTCAGGAGTGAATTCCCGGCCATTGCCGGACCAAGTGGGGTGGAGCAGACGTCCTAGAAGATGTTCTCGGAGTTTTGGCAGAAAATCCTGTGAACGGAAGTCAGGTTTGAAGGATTGAACATGGCCAAACACGTACTATGACCGCAGGATCGCCCTCATTCTGGGAAAGCCACGTCGGAATATTGCAATGGAAATTACGGGACTGGGAGATGTGGAAATGGGCGTCAGGTGCAGTGTACGGCAGTGATTCCGACTCAGCAAAATCCAGGGTCGGCTGAACCTTCTTTGGTGCTGTGCGCAGCTTGCGCTTGCGCTTGCCGGTGGTCGGTGGAACCGGCTGTTCAGCTGCCGGAACAACAACGGGATTTTCAAGCGTCGAGATCGGGGGAATACGTTCAGCCTCCAACTTCTCTCGTGATATTTTCAACAGAGCTGATTCGCGCCGTTCCAGCTGTGTCATTTGACCCACCGCATCGTTCTTGTTGGTTCGAGCATAATACCGTTTAACTCGGCGATGCTCGAGCTCCCCCTGGATGCTGTCTGAGACACATTCAAGATTGCGGTAAGAACTATTGCTCACCGGCTGTGTAGAATAAGAATCCACGGTTCCGAAGAAGCGAATCGTTCGCACGTAGTCCCCGAGCGAATGGCCCTTGTAAGTCTCCATGTTGAAAACCTTGATTTTGCTGCCACCGGTACCACGAGACTTCGGCGGCGCGGTGCCAGCAGCAGATGCGGCAGCTGCTTTCTTGGCAGTGCGCCGTCCTCTGGCAGCCTCCTCCCGGGGAAGCTCCTTGGTGGTAAACGCTGCGCAAGTTACCCTCGTGAAGTAGCGCAACTGTCGCCCGAGCATTGTGGTTACCGCCTGCAGTTGATCAAGCGTAAAGTCCGTATGCAGTCGGAGCTTCGCGAGTGCGTGCCAGTATGCCAGAGTAAACAGGAGGTCCAAAATGATTGTGTTGTGCGCATCAGGAAGGAGCTCTTCAAATACAGGAATTGCGCACTGAGAATATGTCAGCGAGAGGACATCAATGGGCGCTTATAACGGGCATAGCGAGCAGCTCCAAGCGCCGGCCAGAAAATACTGGCCCGGGAAGATTCAACGCCAGGAACTCACTTGCAGTAGGTCTTCGAAGTTGCGAGCAGCCAATTTCTTCATAGCGGAGGCATTATTTGAGAAACGTCGGATGGTGGCCTTCCCGAAAGTAGGTACTAGCCGATAGCTATGGGCGTGTATCAGATAAAGGTGGCTGCGAAAATGCCGAACCACTCACCGTTCGTTCAGCGATTGAACCGCATCATCTCCGTGGGCCACGAGAATTCGTATGAGATGTGTGAATATAGCCTTCCACACACCCAGTTCAAATTCGTGCATGAAGTCTACAACGAGCATGGTGAAAATGCTCAAGCCATAAGAAGCCAATGCCGAAAAAGCGTTCTGAACGGGTCTCGCTCCATTAGTAGGACAAGGCTGTGAGGAAATTTTTACTTACCACCGTCGGAACCCAAGACTTCAGGGCTAATAATCCCTCAACCTTTTTTGCACGAATTACCCGGCCGACGCGATAGATAAACTCACGGGCTCTCTGGACATAGGAACGATGTTCCACGTCGTCTGCGCGCTTCAACTTGACTCGGTTTTTGTCGTCTCGAATAGTGCCAATTTGATCCAATTTATCCTTGGTGACAAGACACCGAGGGCACGGGCAGCGGCCGAGATTTCGAATCGTCGCAAGAAGGACCCTTCGGAGGTGCATGAGATCAGGTTTCGCTTTCAGAAAGGATAAAAAGACACACTTTTCAGGATAATCCGCCGAGTATGTAAAGACTCGGAAATAAAAGCGACGGGAGATGCCGTCAGGGCACTCGATGACGATGCCGTGCTTGCAGGCTTCTAAGAACTCCCCGTCCAGGAGAAGCCGCCAAATTGCATGCATCAACTCGCGCCGGCAGTGGGTCAGAACTTCTGCCGAAGGGGAATGGCCAGTCTCGCTCTTGAACCAGTCAAAAAAGTCGTCTGGCAACTGCAATAGAGTTGATTCAGAATTGGTAAAAAAAGCAGAGTCTGTACCTTTGGCATGTATGCGATGTGGTGGCATGCTCCGGCTCGGGGCTTGCCTCGCACCCACTTAGACTGGTTCCCAAAAAACAGGTAAAGCGGCCATAACGAGGCT
This sequence comes from Mycena rosella, assembly GCA_029378255.1. Lineage (NCBI taxonomy): Eukaryota > Fungi > Basidiomycota > Agaricomycetes > Agaricales > Mycenaceae > Mycena > Mycena rosella. Next base: position 160,231 of record JARKIE010000215.1, on the reverse strand, counting down.
GTTCCAAAGTTGGCGAGATGCGTCGAATCAGACCAGAACATGAGTGCAGCAACGACCCGCTCTAATGTGCAGTTGGGTTCAGCCGGTTGACGCTGCAGCTTCTCGTGAGCATCGATGAAGGCGGTAGATGAATAAATCTCATCGTAGATGCGCTGTGGGGCCTCGTCGGCAGTGCGCTGCCAGAACTGCTTGAATGGTGTGTAGTGGAAAAAACGGGAGCTGCGATCCTGAAGAGCGCTCTTGATGGCCTGGGTGAGATTTCGAAAATGAAGACCGGGGACGGAGAAGACAGGAACGGGATCGGAGTATCCGCGCTTTTTCCCGTCGGGTACCTCGATGTCAATGCTAACCTCCTGCCACCCATCTTTAATCCCGCTCGCATTGCCCACCGCTTCACCGACCGAATTGTCTGCAATGGACTTGTCGAACTTGGCCGTTTCCGCCTTGAGATCGAAACCAATCAAGTCTTCCTTGCGAAACTCGTCTGAGACAAGGAAATCAACGAGTTTCTGGCACTCGGCCACTGATTTCATGGCAGAACCAGACCACATCCAGTTCATGAAGCCGAAGATGGTGGTATTTTTAAACATGGATAGACCGGGTGCACGCGGGACAGGAGCAGCCCCAGATAGCGGAGACAGACGAGCCTCGGTCGTAGCATTTGCGACAGTGGGGGGTGACGGAATATTGGACTGGTCGGCGAGCGAGAGGTTGCGGTCCGGATCGTGCGTGGGAATGGAGGGATATTCACGATAGATGCCGAAAGAATTCCTGACGGTCTTCACAGACTGCCAAAGATATTGTGAGATAGTGGGAGGAGGAGTTGCGTCATCGTCGTCAGGCTCGGATGGAGTAACCTCCTCAAATTCGGCAGGTGCAGGCGGCAACTGCTGCAGGAGTTTCCAGGTGAGACGCTTCGCCCGCACAGGCCGGCCAGAGCTCGAGACTTCTGGAGGAGGCGTTGGCGGCGATAGTTCTGAGTCGAAACCGGGGAAATCATTGAGCGGGTTCTCTACGTCTGGCATAAGCACATCCGGTTGAGTCTGGGGATAATGGTAATAAGCTCGTAGTAATTCAACGAAGTTTAATAAAAATGCATACTTCAGGGCTGCTTGTCTCCGCAGCAGAGAATACTGCCTCATCGGCAGGGAACATCATAGTGTTCTCTCCAACCAGTGCCTAGTGCAAGGATTGGTGAGGATTTCAGAAAGGACATTCAACACATACCTGTAAGCGCTCCTCCTTCTTTCGTTTCTTCTTGGCTCGACGAGCCGCGGCAGCGTCATCGATTGCTGAGTTATGGGCATTGACAATGTCGCAAGAACTTTGGTGGATGTGCAGTGCGCGCTCTGAGGTGAACGGATCATCGGCCTTAGGGCACCCCGTCATGCAGGGGAACATTGCGCAGAGGAGACAAGAAAAAAGGAGAAGCCAAATTGGCTTCATCGGGGGTGTGGAGATCGTCATGGAACAATTAAGGGACAATTTATAAGTATTCAAAAGAATAGGAGTACACAGCATTACTAAAATGTGGGCCGATCAAGAAGGCGATCCAATATGTCTTCGTCATCGGTGTCCTCCGCCGCCTCATCGTGGAGGTAATGAAGCTGTGCATGATCTAATTGAAATGGAGTAGGATGGAACTGAGGATCATCGCATTAGAGTACAGTTCATAAATCAATAAATGACATGCCTTCTTCGCCCATTCGACGAGCTGGTTCGACTGCCCATTAGCGTGATCAGAAAATATACAATATGATAGAATGGAGCATACTTACAATGGAGATGTTCTCGGAAATGTATGCTAGGAGTGCGACGCGGCCCACTGCGTAATCGTAAGGTACGACACGCATGGAATACCCGAATTTGTGATACTTGACCCAGAATGGCTGATCCGGAAGCTCCAGATTACCTGGCCAGGTCCGATATACAGCGCGGGGGCTAATCGTTCCTGCCCTCTCGGGGTCAGGTACACCACCCAGCGAAAATTGAATGTACTGAAGGAATAGATTGTGTTGCTGTAGTATACGCATTAACACAGACACAGACAGCATGTAGCAATTGCGCCTGACCTGATTGTATTCGCATGAGATCTCCTGCATGGCATCGGTAGTTTTTTGCCAAATAGTTAAGTGCCGATACTTGAGTATTCCACGAGGTGAAGCGACTGCCAGACGAGGAGTGCCATCCTCCGAGCCAGGTGAGTCGGACCCAATCGCGGTGCTGCTGGTAGGGGTCCTGGAACGTTCGGGTGCGGCGGACTGTAGAAATATAATTAGGGATAAAACATAGCAGCAGTATCCTCCCTTACGCTGATCGGACCTGTCGTAGCGCCGCGATGCGCCGGGGTCGGACTACCTGGGGGTGAATACTCCGCGGGAAACTCCAGAGTATGGGCCTGCCAAATGTTATACCTCTCCGAATTGAACGAGAACTTGAAGATTCACCCACATAAATGGGCCGGATTCGATCTTCCTCATTCAATATGTCTTGTGCAAAGAGGTCGCGGCGCAGCGGCGCAATTTTGGCGTTGTCGGAGCCGGGAATTTCGGGCAAGGCACCATGCGTCTGAAAGAGTCAGCCAAAATTCAGTGTAGCCTCGTAGATGGTGTACATAAATGCGCCGAATAGGCTCCTCATCGTCCGACTCGTACGTCGGCATGGCTGGGGTCTGAAGTGTCTTGCGACAGTCAGATGTGATGAGCTGATGAGCGGCCCAGAATTGGAAATGATCAGAGCAACAAACCAGTTGTGAACGTGGGGAGCGAACGAGAAATGCTCTGTTTCACTCCGTTCAAACTTGTGAATCCTTGGAATAGTCTGCCGCATCGATGAACGGCGATGAGTGGCCGCTTAGACACCAGAGAGAGCCAGAGAATTTAGAAATTCAAATTAGCGATAGCCCGGTGCCGCTGAAAAGATGCATCAGCAGAGCATTTGAAATTGGAGATTTGCACGATAAAGAGCGTGTGCAGCTTATCTTGCCCACAGCCTTTCCAGTTCCCTCCCCCCATGTCCGATGCCTCGTCGACGGCAGCACCTCCGTCGGATGACTCCATCGAAGCCCGTGCCGCAGCACTAGAAGAGGCGGCTAAAGCGCGAGTTCGCAAGAATCTGCAGGAGTCTCTCTTGACGCAGTCGAAGGCCAGTCGGAAGAAGAAGAGAAAGCAAGTACTGCAGTCGGCGTCGTGAATGAATGCTGATCATTTGTAATTGTTTGGCAGGGCCGGCGATGAGGAAGACTCCGAAGACTCGGATGCAGCGCCTGGCACCTATCGGTGGTATGGTCGCAATCTGGTACGCACATGCGGGCCTTACGTGCGTATCCTCACAATTGTGGACCACGGGGTTGCCCTGGAGTTGGCCGATTCGGACGCCGAGCCGCTAGTCGTGCCTGTACCGCGCAATGAGAAGTAACTCTTGCTTGTCTCAATCCATCTTGACCTGATCCAGTTTTATAGGGAGAAAAAGCGCCAGGCAGAGACTGCAGAGTAGCTGTATTCATTTTCTTCTCTTGCTCGCTGCTGATTTCCTTTATTTCCAGGAAGATCAAGCGCTTGACTGACAGTTGGACGATCGTCAAAAACACCATTCCAAATTTCGCCGAGGACATGCTGGAGATTGGTGGAGACATAGTCCTTCGGAGACAAGTCTGCGCAGAGGTAAATGAGTCGTTTTGGCACGCGCATGGCTAAGATATTCCCTAGATTCAAGACGGTGTCAACAATGCCCGATCCGATGACACCGGGTCGATGAAAATCCACTCCCCCGACTATCTCTTGCCGCCGCCGCCGCCGCCAGCCCCTGGGGCAAACCCCATGCCGCCGCCAGATCTTGATCCGCCTATCCCTGCGCGCGGTACGAAGGTTTTTCGCGGGATGAATCATCCAGTCACCGCAGCAGCCATACGCCCGCTGGCATATATGGATGAAGCCGCGTACGTTATTACGTTGCTATGGTATCAACACTCACCTCTTCGCAGGACTTACGCAGCCATCAAGGCCAACGACAAGAAGTTCCCGGTCCTTGGGACGCAGCTCCCCGCCTTCATGTTCCGTTGGGGCCAGGTGTATAACCGTGAGGATCTGAGCGAGGGCCTTTTGGAAGGACATACCATGCGTGCTGCGAGTCTTTTGTTTGCTTGATGGGGTCTGCTGCTAACCCTCTTCGCTCTTCGCAGGGTGTCAAGCATATTTACCAAGGGCCCGGGTCTGCGCTCGCGGGTCCCGGCGCCAACAAGGGGAAGGCAGGGAACGCTGCGATCAATGGCAAGACCGAGCTAACGGATCGCGACGTCGCGTACGTCGCATGCCAGGTCAGTGATCCCCTTGCGGTGTCCTCAGATCGGGATTCTCATTCATTGGTCTAGGTTCGGTTCGCCATATCCTCGGTCGAACAATGGAACACAATGGACGGGCTGTTCTCCTACCCCGACTTCTACTGGAAGGTTGTCCAGATTCTGAGCGGTGAGGAAGGCCAAGAAATCCTCGACCGCTTCAATCAGTGAGTCCCCTGCCGTGATGACAGCCCCGTCTGATGTTCCCTTCTAGCGATGTATTCGGCACCACTGCGTCTTCAAAGGAGCCCGCCGCCGACGCTGCCGATGCTCCGGTTGACGAGTTCGCCCTTTTGGAAGCCCAACGGGCCGCTAAGCGTGTCGCGCGGGCTGCAGAAAAGGCTGCAATTGAAGCTGCTGAAGCAGCTGCTGCTGCTACCCCTGCTCCCGACGTTGCCCCCGTAGTTTATTACCATCACATTGTATTCCCTTTCTGCATGCAATATCACTATTTCCCGCATTCTTTTGGCTGTTTCGACCCGAGTTCTGAAGAAGTACCAAGGTTGCTGGGGCGCTACATATATGAACAAGATCCATAAGGGCTGATAGTCATTACAAGATGGGAGATGTTCTGTAAGCACCGGTGGGGGTTTGCAGGGCCTTATATCGGTCGAAAGGCTTGGTGGAGGTTACAAACCACATCAGTCTGGTGATGATTGCCGGAATGGTAGATGTTCTGTAAGCCCTGGTGATCTCGTATCAGCCTGGTAGCGGTTTGTGGCGGATTATGCCGATTGTGGGCCTTATAAGGGCTTGCATGGGCACACAATTTCCTCCCGCTTTTGGTGATGACAGAGCATCACGGATGGTTACCAACTTGTCCGCAGTATAAATTCCCGCACTAGAGGTATCGTCTCCCTCTTTCGCTCCAAGATTAATTGACAGAATATCGGCTCTCTGGGGGTTTGAATATCTCGTGGTGATCTTGTGACCGGAGGCTGACTTCGAATAGATCAGGATCGTACCATAACTCCAATGCAGCTTGAAACTCGCCTAGGACGTCTGATCGAGTACACGACAACTGTGGTATCAACCATGGAAGAAATTGCTCAGACGTACAAGGTGCCCCTTCTCAGTCCAACAGCCACGCTATCTCGGGAGATTCTCCATATGATGGAGGCAGGTGCACTCTGTCTTAGTCCTTTGATTCTCGAACTGAATTATATTGAGTAGACTGCACGTTCCAACAAGGCGCTGTGCCTTCAGATGGCAGATAACATCCATGGAATACTCTGCAGTATCGTGCAATTGTATGTCGATTCCGAAATCGACGGAGTTATTCCTCCCAAGTTCCTGCATGACATCGCGAGTTTTGAAGAGTGCGTGCATTCAGCAGGCGCGGATTTAACCAAATTGGAAACTCATATTCAGCACCTAGAATACTCCGGAAAATCTTCACCTCGCTGAAACTACAGGATGGGATGGGTCGATTCAAATCGCTATTCAAGCAAGTAGATAACAAGACGCGAATGGAAGAATGTGCCCATGTCTTGGATGACTGCGCGAAGATGTTTGAAGTAAGCGCAGTCGAGTTTTTGTCCGCAGGCCAAGCTCATGCATATCTCCGATAGGTTAAGGCCAATGCTGGATTGCTCTCGGGGGTTCTTCAAATGCGCGCCGAGGCTAGAGTGCGTCACGAGCAGTTTCTCGCGCTACTGAAAGCCGATAGTTCGGTCTCATCTGTTTCGGTCAGTGAATCCAGCCACTTAATACCAGATGTATCAATCATGTAAATGTTCAGACCTTGGATAAATCTTCCATCCACGGAGCCAGGTTTGTGTTGTCGCCTTTCTCATTCATGGGTTTACCATTTCTGTTCAGCGTCGAATCACTTCTTCTACCGGCGAGGCCACAGATATTCCATGGCCGTGAGTCCGAACTTCGAGATATAGCGGAGGGCTTGGTCAAAGGCACCGCTCGTATCGCAATTTTGGGCTCAGGAGGAGTGGGAAAAACGTCCCTGGCGCTGGCAGTTATGCATCATGCCGAGGTATCGACCGTATACCAACAACTGCATTTTATCCCCTGCCATTCTGCGTCCACCTGTGATGACCTCGCATTCAGTATTGCGCCCCATCTTGGGCTGGAGAAAGCACCAAACCTCTCCAAAGTAATCGTGCATCACCTGTCATATCATCCATCACCCGTGCTCCTGGTCCTGGACAATTTCGAAACAACATGGGAGAAAAATGAGTCTCGGCGGGAGGTCGAAGAATTCTTGTCGCTTCTCGCAGAAGTTCCAAAATTGTCGTTGATGGTTTGGAGTCACTATTTGTAACTCCCGACATTCTCTAACTCAATTGTGTTAGATTACAATGCGAGGGTCAGAGCGGCCAGGGAAAGTTCAATGGTCTCGCCCATTCTTCCCCTCTCTTGCCCCTTTCGATGATTCAGCAGCTCTGCAAACTTTCCATGACATTGCCGGAGACGATCACGATCACAGTATCATCCAAGAACTTCTCCAATTGACCGGGAATCTGCCCTTGGCAGTCTCCCTAATGGCCCAAGTGGTATCCTGTGATGGCGGGGAGCGCACGCTATCCCGGTGGAGCACAGAATGCACGCGCCTTCTCTCCGATGGCTATGACCAAACCTCAAGCCTGGATATTTCAATCACGCTTTCGTACACGAGTCCACGCATGACTCCGGGTGCTCAGGAATTACTTTCTCTGCTGGCAATGCTCCCCGATGGAATGTCGGATTCTGACCTGGTCCAAAGCGGGATCGGGATAGCAAACATATTATCATGCAAGGCCACATTGATCCAAACCTCATTGGCTTATATGGACCACCGCCGTGTTCTGAGGGTTCTTCCACCGATCCGAGAGCATATCTACAGGAAATACCCTGCCAGGCTGGAACTAAAATCCACACTCTGCCAGTACTTTAACGCTGTCATTGGCCTGTGGGAGCAGAGGCGGGGGTCAGCTGATTCCTTTGCTCAAATACACAGGCACCTCGAAAATTTCAACTCTGTGTTCCTCGATGTCCTCACTACACAATCCGATGATGTCGAGGAAACCATAATGAGCATCCTGCTTCTCAATTCCTTTAAAAGGATCACAAACATCGGATCTGTGCCCTTGATGGCTGAGGTCCGCAGCCAAATTAACAATTGGCGGAATCAACCTGTTTATGGTTTTTACCTGGTGGAGGAACTCCAATATTGGGGGCCGAAACCAACTGACTATGAAGGTCTCATCTCCATTGGTAACAAGTATTTTGATGGGGCGGATGCTGCGATGCAATGTAAATATAAATCCTATTATCAGTGTCCCAGGGATGCTAACATTCACTAGGCCGATGGTATACTGCCTTGGGATACCACTGTGGAGTTCGGCAAGGTGACGCCGCAGCATCCCTACGGTATAGCCAAATTGCGTTGGCCCTCGCCAGTAAAAATGAACACCCCACACGCGAGATGACGGCTGTGCTATTTCAGCTGGCAAAAATATCGGCTGCGATCTGCGATTTTCCCCAGGGATTGCTCTATGCGAGACAAGCACAAAAATGCGCAGAACTATGCGGAGATGCTATCATGCAAGTTCGGATCCTCCTAAGTGAAGGAAGAATGTTGTCTGATATTGGTGACTTCCACTCGGCCACGCGACTCTACAGACAGGCGCAGGATGTCACACCGCCAGATGCATTTCATTTGAAAGATTTATTAAAGGAGCACCAGGCTGCGCTGCACTTGAAAAAGACAGAATACCTGGACGGGAGAGAATTGCTGGAGGAGGTCATTGAAAGTCGTCGCTCATACCGGCCCTATGACACTATCACGGCCCGCACCGATCTTGCAGAGATCGCAATCGCCATTGATTTGGATCCAGGACAAATCCTTCGCTCGTTGACTACTGCAAAGTCACAGTGCACTTTTATCGGCTGGGTCAACGGCCATATTGGGTGTGATATACTTGCCGCAGATCTCTCGCTCCGTGAAGGCAATCTCACCTCAGCAAAGCACGTCTTCCAAGAATCTCTGCCACTACTTGGAGAAAATGACGACCGTGCGTTGTTGTGTATAGATAGGCTGGCCGAAATTAGTCATAGACTATCGGATTGCGTTGGACAATCACGGTGGAACGGGCTATGCATCGCCTGGGCCATCAGAACGTCCAGCAAACTGGGAACATTGAACGCATTGCGACGCATGGCAGATTCCTTTGCCACGGCAGGGGATCCTGATACGGCTCTTGCCCTCCTCTGTGTTGCGCTCGATGGCTTCAAGCCCATGGGTGTGCACCAACGAATCGCGCAATGCATGGTTGCTATGGCTACCATTTGGGAATTCAGAGGCGATTTTGCGCAGTCTGTGGAGTTGTTGATAGGTGCGAAGCCGGAATTCCAGAGGGCATCGCAAGCGAAGGAGGTTGCTCGAATTGACGACAAACTCAAGTCTCTCCAAGAATTGTTGAAGTCAAAAGAGGCAAAGTTGAAGTTGATATAATTGACGACAAGCTCAAATCCATCCGTATTATCCGAGGCGAAGGAGGCGATGATATTATTCGAGAAGGTTGCCCAAATTGAAGCCAAGCTGAACAACATCCCAGAGTTACCGAAGAAGAAGGAGGTGGAGATCTCTGAGGAGAGTCCAGTTCAAGTCAAGGGTATCGAGCCAGAATCGATTCCCATCTTGTGACTGCATTTACTGCCTAGATGAAAGCTAAGTGCATCTTGTTGTATTTTTCCCATGTTTGAGTGCAACATTATTTTCACTCCGATCCATCGATGGTTTTATCCGTACGAATTCCATGCTGTGAACACCAATGGCTTGAGGAGATCCCTGTTTCCGAAGCAAGCACTCTGCCTAGCCTTCCAGTTCCCTTAACCTCATAAATCCTGCTTACGATTGTTTAAGCCAGGTCATCTCAACTAGTCTGCTAAGTTCCGGGTTCGAACACAGACCTGAGAAAACGTGATCATTTCGTGACCGTACAGCCACGCGTGCTTATCGGAGTGGGCGAACAATATATATAAAGACTCGCCGCATATATATTTTGTATAGAATGAGTGACTCAATATGAGGAAGGAAAAGCTGTCGGTTGGATTCGAAACAAGCACGCACGAAAGCAATGGGCATGGGGCGCTGTGCACATGGCTGAGCCAAGGACGAATCTGGAGCAGAATAATAAGTATGAGATATTCGAGAAAGAAATAATAATGTCCATGAACACCAAACAAGAACTTGAATTGTACGTGTTGCCATGTGCTAACGCCCGACAATGGAACTTGGGTTCTAGGTATATTAAATCAGGATTATCAGCTGACTATATGCGACGCGGATGTCGCAGGGACTCACTCTAAGAGTAAAATCAAATGTGCGGCAGAGATGGCGAACCTGAATCAGAAACTGGAAGCGCATCGTGGATGTGTCGACAGAACTCCGCACAGAAAGTCTGAACGCCGTCAGCGTCCCGCGATTTATGGTGGTAGATGAGCGTGCTGCATGATGGAATCGGCTCTGCGGAACATGGGAAGTAGTAGTAGTAGTAAGTCTGATATCTGTCGGAGAACTCACTTGATCATTTCCCCATTTGGAACAGGCAGAAATAGGTCGAGGTCGCAGGCAAGGGACACGGTGAGATGATTGCGGGTAGGGAAGATCAGGCCGTGGTTTCATCAAGCTTGAAGAAAGAGCGAAGCTGATACCTGAATAAATAGGTCGGTCAGTAAATGATGCCAGAAATGCAAGAACGTACGTTTTGATAGTTTGGGTGATTCGGGCCACTGCAAGTTTGTGGACACGTTGAGACTTTCACCAAAAAATAATGCAACGTACGAATGTGAATTACAACCAACAAAAGCTGTTTGAAAGAGGGGTTGAGCGAAAAACGAAGGGGCAGGCCAACGCGACGCACAATGTTGTGAGTTTCGTCCACAAATTTCATATTGAATTACCAACCGTGAATGAGGACGACGATTGGGCAGACCACATGCGCATTTGTCTGACCCTGGATTCCAAAGTATTTGAACAGATAACTGCAACCCACTGCGAACGCAGGGATATGCCAAATTTCGGAGGTTCAGAATATATTGATAGGTTGTATCAAGAGACAATGGACTCGAAAGAGACGAAAGACGAAGCACTAGAATCGCTCTGGGCCCCACTCTTACATGACTCTCCACTAACGCACATATATATCGAAGGTGGGGCTGCTAAGGGCACGAAAAAGGGCCCTTCTGGTGCGGGCATTTACTTTGGAACAGACTCTGCCTCAAATATGGCTCTAGGGGTGCCTGGCCCCGAACAATTTACATCGGACTGAGCAAGATTCTTTGCAATACATGAAACTGACCGTCTGGCCCTATCTGACAGAAGCCTTCTGATATTCTTTACTTCGAAAATGATTATTCGGCAGCTCTGTTATTCAGCAGCAAAAACATGGCCCTCGGATGGCCAGGAACTAACGGCGATATTTTCAAATCCGTGGTTAAAATGCTGGCGGCAAGACATTCAACCACGCGCTTCGTCTACGTCGACACCAAGGAGGATAACCAGGCTAAGCGTGACGTGTATTCACTGGCAAAAAGTGCTCGAGCGGTTCCTGGACCTCACACCTTGTTTGACGGAGCGAGCACCGCCGATGCTCTCCGACATAATATGGGATGCGGGAAAGAACACGGGGCCGTCGTACCAACGGAGAAACAAAAAGTCTCCACAGCGCTGCCAGTGGAGGAGACGTCCTCGGTCAAACCAAAACCGTGGAGGACTGGTGAAGATGCTCCCGACAAGGACACGGGTCGAAGTCATCGCGGTCGCGCTAAAATTCATGCCCTGCGGTTTGCAATGCGCACGCAACTTCTGGCTTGCAAGAACCCTAAAGAGTTCTGGGATTTTGTGCGAAAGCGAACAGACCTACGGCCAAAGAAGGCTCGCGTTACAGTCACCGAGTTGTCAGCGGATTTCGAGGCCAGGTTGAATTATTCAAAAGTGCCTCCAGCATCATTCAATTCCGAACAGCTGGCATTCAATGCAAAAATGGCCAAAGCACTCGAGCAAAAGCCATTACCGGACACCTCACCGCGCCAGTCATATACTCGGGACATTACAATTGAAGAAATCGAAGCAATGAAGCGCCATATTAAGGTCCACGGAATTGACACTGCCATGGAGGTTGATGGCTTCTCTTATCAGGATTGCTTAGATATTCCCAACGAGAAACTTTTGGAGTTCTTCCTTTACTGCCTTAAAAAACAGGACATGCCCCGGTTCTGGCTCATGTCTATGTTAATTGGTATTCTCAAGAAGGACAAGGATGCAGCGGACCCCTCAAGTTACCGCTTGATAGCTCTCGAATGCTGCATGCTCAAGATGTTGACCTTAATCATTGATCGACGTATCCGCGAAGGAGCCCAGGATATAGGTGTCATTCCCTCAACCCAGAATGGCTTCCAAAAAGGCCTGTGTACAAACGATAATGTCTTCGTACTCCTGTCCCTCATAGACAAGGCACAGTTCCTGAATAAACCGCTCTATGTTGCCTATCTGGACCTCACGTTCCCGGGAACGGATAGATCAACCCTGTGGGTGAAGCTCGCCACAATGAGCATCTCGTGCCCCATGATTGAGTGGTTGAAAATTCTATATGACCGCATTCGGTACTTGGTCCGCCTTGATGGTCAATTCGCGCCTGCCTTTAGGTCACTCCTAGGCATCCTGACTGGAGACCCTGGATCACCTCACTTATGGAATTTATTCATGTCAGACTTCATACTCGCCTGTCATCCAGAGGATATTGAGCTCAACGGGGTCCCGATCCCGAAGATAGAACATGCGGACAATATCCTCACCGCTTCAGGTGCCCCTCCAGGGTTCCAAAGCCATCTCAACGGAGCGCAAGGCTGGGCTGGTAAGAATGCTTGCGAGACATCGAAGCCAAAGTGCATGTACCAGATATTCGGACCATGGCAGAAAGCCTACCCTTTGTTTGAACTAGGTGGACAGACAATCAAGCAAGTCCAAAAGGCATGCTACCTGGGGATCTGGGTGGAAACTGGCACAAAATTCATTTGGAGAGAACACTACAAAGTTAAAGCCAAGAAAGCGACCGTGGTTGCGAACGTTATCCTAGGACTTGACCGATTTGTTGGGCACTTGCCAGCATGGGATGCGCGAACATTCTATATGGCACGGGTTGATCCCTACCTCACTTCAGGCTGTGATGTCTGCTTGGACGTTGATTTGAAAAGCCTCAAGCTACTGGAGAAGGTTCAACTTCGATTCCTACGACACATGCTGGGTGTTGGCTCACGCAGCCTCAGGGCAGTTCTCTTCTCCGAAACCGGGATATGGCCAATTAAATACCGGAGAGTTTACCTCGTGCTCACGAATCTATGTTACCTGCTGAAGCTGGACCACAATAGACCGGCATGGAACGGGCTGCAAGAGTCACTCAAATTGGCTCGGGCAAATCAGATCTCATGGATAAATGATCTGCGCATTGTGCTCTCCCGACTTTACATTCCTGTGGAGTTGAACATATCGTCGGGGATGGATGTTGCAACTGTGGAAATTGCTATGAAGGCTGTTAAAAAATCCATGGAGGCCTGGATCGACGATGAAATTTCAACCTACATCGCGGCAGGCCACATTCTGGACACTGGCATCGTCTTCAGATATTGTTATTTGGTGGTTGGCTCCTGCATGCACTCTGCAAAGGGAAGACATACAGCAGCTTCTTGTGTACTGGTGGACACCAGGGATTTATACCTGGGAGGGGAGAACCCCAACCAGGTCCCACAGGGTTTTAACCAGTGGTCCTGCCATTCAAGTGGCCGGCCAGTCCATGGTTGCTTAGCGTCTTGTGCGGTCGCCCCCCTGGAATGAGTGTTGTGCTCCATTGGGATCTTGTAGGTTTATATACGGCTAACCACCCGTATGTTGCTACTTGTTTGTCTTCAGTAGACTCGTTGTTCATCTTGTGGACCTCGCAAGTATAATAAGTCCCCCCCCCCCTTGAGCACCTGAGCATATATCAGCCCTGTATATTGCTTATTGTCCCCAGTATTATCTAATCATGTTTTAGTGGTGGGATTCAGTGATTTTCGGTGAATAATAGTATAGACTGATACTTTACCTGTCTACAAAGAGATCTGTCTCTTCAGAATTTTATGAATTGCCCGGGGCCTCTCGCTATTGGACAAGTTCGATGGCCACTTTCCGAGCATTTGGCAAATGATTGGAAATCACCAGCCAAAAGATCACGTAATAAGGCCGAACCCTACCCCGCGCTTAATGAGAGTGAGTGGCCGGCAAGCGGTGGAGCACAAACAGGTAGCAGTCAAGGATTCAGCCTCAAGTCAGACAACTCAGTCGATCTTGTTGAAGTCTGGCTCTGACAGATTAACTTCCAGGCGAGTCCAAGTATTTTTATGTTCACAAATCGTAACAGAACGATTGACACTGTTGTAGCTATCGCTGGGCTATCCCCGTTGGGAACATTTAACTGGAACCACATGGTCTCCGGAGCTGCATGTGAGCTTCCCGGCGTAGGCCCCAGTCCGCTATCTTACTGGGTTTCATGGTGTACAAAACAAAACTGAAGGCTCCCACCGCATAGTATGAAAGGCACTACATTTATAAAGTTGCTGGGCACCGCAGGCTCATGCTTTTGGTTTTTTGACGCGGGATAGCGGACGCGTAAAATTCAGTGGCTCGCGGAGAAGGCCGAAGTCGGACCGAAGTCTGCGGACTGATCGCCATCAAGGCCATGAGTGCATCACCAAAAGCGGAAAGATCTGGGGGCTCCCATCCCCTTCCAAAGCTTCAAGCTGTCCCAACCCCGTCCGAGACCTGGGAACACCTTTCAAGGGGCCACCCAGCTACTGATGAAACCCATAAGGTCTCGCAAGGGTGTCCTGGTGCTTGAGGGGGTTGCGCGGCCTTACGACGCTTACAAGAGCGCTCCAGGGCTCTCGTCCCCTTCCACGTATCCCAGCCCCGGTTCAAATAATAATAATAAATCAATTCCATTGCAAAGTCGAAGTGGTACAAAGAAAAACTAGTAGCTACAGAGGGTTGCGGAACTTGTGGTGCAGCTAAGGTGTTTGTCAGGAGTGTCAATAGCGGATAAGCTATGGACGTACGCAGACGAGAACGGGATGCGATGATGCAATGAAGAGAGCACAACCTGCGGGAAGCGATCGTAAGTAAGAAGGAAAATTGGAAGGTGCTAACAGTTACGTGCAAGTTATAACAAGTTTGTATCTATATTGAAGATCTTAGTAGGTTAAGAAAATATCGAAGGTGCAACTTACGGAGTAATGATCAGAGCGAGAGCATTATCTGCGTGAATAAAAACGGATGAGACAAGCAAACGGAGCCAAACTTTGTCAACTTACAGGTCGTTGGTCAGGGTTTCCTAAGAAAAAATGTCAGTCGACGGCCATCGGCAAATGATTCACCGAACCTCTGTTCGATAAAGGAGCGTAGAAAGAACGTAAACTGTATCACTAATCAGATATGACGAAAGAACCGCACGGACTACATACCGAAGACTTTAGAGCAAAGTGGGAGACTGTACAGTACGCAAGTCACGAACACCACTCGGCACAGTGAAGGAAGAACTTACCCAGCCGAATGTGGACGCGGTCTACGCGGCGGCACGATGAGCTGCGCGCGATACTAGAGGGATGTAAGAGAAAGCAAGGGTTCGACAGAGTAGTAGCAGACTTGAGCTACCCACTCGCGGAACCTCCGAAAACCAAGTAAAGTTGTTGAAGGCGGAGGCGCGTTATGGCCGGCGACACGGGTGTAAGACGGGCGCGATGCTACGGGAGATGGATTAGTAACGGCATGAGCGCGTAGAAGAAGTCATACAATAGCTCTATTGTGCGGCTCAGGATATGCCGCTATGCGCGTAGGAGCGATACGCGAGAGTGAATAGTCGATGGTTGGCCGCGTAGGGGTCAATAGCTTGAGGGGATGTGACACATGCATGCCGCCAACGCGTGTATGGTGCTAGAGGAGACATTTAGGTAAAGGATTGACAGAAGGAAAGGGTGAGGAGGAATACGGAGGTCTGGGACTGTGAAGGAAGGGAACAGGATCGAGGAGAACGAGCCAGGCATGAGATACATGCGAGTCCAATTGGGGTGGGATGCGTGCGAGTAGGACCAAATAATGGGGCAGGTGAATGGGCGACAAGGGCAGCGATGTAACTCACCTACTGCGCGGCCCCTTCGTCCCCACGATGGTCAGAAACGCAGGCTCCAGATCGGAGGAGTGTCGCATCGCAGCGCCCCGATCATAATGCTTATCGATTATCAGATGCTCGATGGGCTGAGAGTAGCTTCCGATCTGTGAGATTTCGGCAGGGGAGGAAAGAGAGGATGTTTGGGTAGAGGATGGTGGCCGTCGGGAGGAAGGCGCGCGACGAGCGGAGTCTCAGCGGACTTGTCACTTGTGCGCCATCGAATTTTAAAGCCACGGGAGGGATGGGCGCCATGCTAGAGTGCTTCGTGAAAGGGGCTTGAAAGGAAGATCCAGGACTGGGACCACACTGGAGACGGGCCCTTGTGAGACCTTCGAAGGGGCTTGATAGACGCGTCCGAGCGCTTAACGGCCTTGTCACAGTCACAAAACCTAGCCACTTTTGGTGATGATCGAGGCTGAGATTGATCGGGCCAATGGCAGATAATGGCACACATCTTGCAACGAGCCATCAGAACCAAGACGCGTCCAACGCTGTCCAACGCCTGGACTTCAAGCACGTGGGGGAGACATCCAGTGGGTCTCTTTCCTTCCCTCTAGACGTCTTCATAATGCGCTGGCAGCGGGATCTGAGTCTGCTTTGTGAAATTGAATCTGCTCTGTGGCAGACTCCGAGTCAGACTGTGAATCTGAGCCTCCGCCTCTGAGTTTCCGAAGCGGGCGCCTATTTGGGCGGTGCCCAGCAGCGGTGAATACTTGAGTACGCATCGCGCTCCTTCAGAATTTGTATCCGAGTCCTCCTCGTACCAAAAATACGTCTGATGCGTGCGTGCCGCACGTCAGCGTTACCAGCACAGCTTCCAGCTCAGCTTCTTCGCCCATGTCGTCAAGCTACTCGCTCCTGGGTGCGTGGATCCCATTGCTTTCGACCCATTCATTCCTCATCTCTCCCAGTACAAACTGTGAGCGGGATTTCCTGGAGGCCGGGCCCCACACACGGAAAGACGCCCAATCTCTACGTCGCGATTTACCTGGATGGCCTCGAGTTCCAGCGTACTCATACGGTGAAGCGGGAACTAGCGCCCCGATGGGATTATCTCTCGAAACTGTGAGCCCGACATGCTGGATTTTGCCTTCACCCACCTATTCTGCCCTGTAGCTCCAATAGAACTTCCAAGATTTCGCTTCGGCTTTTTCACGATTCGTCCCTGCCCTTCGCGCGGGACAAGTGTCTGGGCACGGTCGATACCGATATAGCCGGGCTCGTGGAGCTCTGTGCCTCCGATGGCGACGTACAAGGTGAAGAAGCGCTTCTGGAGCATTTGACGCCTTCTGACTCTCGGTAGTTGGGCCCTTGAGCTAACGGGAGTCGATGCGGAGAAAGGGAGGCCCGCTGGCACCATTTCTGTGCGCTTGATGAAGATGCCGATGCTGCTTCCCTGGCGATCGAGAATGCCAGAAAGCCGCAGAGAACTTGGACCGCTCAGGCAGAGTATCTACTGTAGTGGAAACCGGAGGCGTAGTCGAACAATCCGTGTCGACAGCAACTGCCTCGGATCGGCGCTGGCTGCAATCACTTCAAAGCTCGAAATTCTTGTGCGCATTGGGGATGAAATTGCCACGGTATGAGTCGATTACTCACCAGGCTAAACGTGCACTTATATAAATTCGAGATCCACCCATATGTCAACGTTGCGTGGAAGATTCTCACATCGGTGCACAAGGTGCGGAATCCCGGGCAGACGCGAGACACACTAATGAAATGTTAGGCGGTGAAGAAGCAGAAAGAAACGGATGATCAAATCATCAAGCTTGTCGAAACGATGGCCGAAGTTTATTCCTTTGTGGAGGAAATCGACTTCTTGCCTCAGAAAATCAAAAGCCTCGAAGACAAGTCTCTCGCCATTGTCAAACAGACAGTGGAATGCGCTCTGTTCATCCAGGAATACACCGTCAATGGATTCTGCAGTGCGTAGAGATATCGATTATTATCTGATCCTGTATTGAAGTTTCAATCAGATCGCGCCATCCGAAATACTTGGATGCAGGCAGATCGGCAGATAGACGAACTCTCAGAAACGTTATTGAAATTGAGAGCGTCCTTCGATGGTCGCTTGAAAATTCAATCCTTGTTCATGTCCACGCAGGTGCTGGAAAAGGTTGAGGCCTTGGGTTCGTTGACTCTGTCGATCTCGTAATGCGATCCTAATGAGCCTGTTAGAACGATCTGAGCTGCTCAAAACATTGAATCCGGTGGACATGAATGCGACCCTGCGGTCCTTATGTTTAGCAGGAACGCGCCAAGACATTCTGGACGATATCACGACATGGCTCGCGGTCCCCGCCGATGCTGGCAACATCCTCTGGTTATCGGGCGTCGCAGGTTCGGGCAAGAGCACAATATCAACAACAGTCTCCGAATCGTTTCGGACGCTTGATCGCCTCGGCGCTTTTCTCTTCTTCGACAGAAACAATAGTTCCCAGAGTGATCCTGCTGCAGTGATCCGCACCATTGCCTATTCGCTGGCAATTTTCAACCGGCATATTGGGTCGGCCATTTCTGCCGTTATTCAACGCGACCCCGCCGTTGTGAATGCACCATTGCCCACCCAGTTCAGGGAGTTATTACTTGAACCACTCCAGTCCGCCGAAATTCATATACCGGGCCCAATCCTGATCATCCTCGACGCTCTGGACGAATGCGGAAATCGCGATTCGCGGGCGGCCCTACTCTCCCTACTGGCAACCGAGCTCCCGAAAATCCCGAGCCTGTTCCGCGTCCTCATTACGAGTCGCCGTGATCCGGACATCGCCGATAAATTCCACTCTCGGTTTGCAGAAAGGCAGCTGGACACGGGTGCCTCGAGCATCGAGGATGTGGGCGTCGTCATCCGCCACAAGATGACTCAGATCGGACAAGACAATAATTTGGGTCCGACATGGCCAGGAGACGGCCACTTGCAATCTTTGGTCCATCTTTCTGGGGGCCTCTTCATCTGGGCATCGACGGCCACCAGATTCATTGACGGCTACCAGCCAGATCGACGCCTCAAAACTCTGCTCGCTCAGGATCCGACTCAGGGTTTCAATCTCGATGATTTATACAGCGTAGCGCTCCGGAATTCTGGTCCATGGGATGAAGACAGCGCATTTGCTCATGATGCCCGCGCCGTCTTGGCTTGCATCGTACTCGGGAAAGTACCGATGAGTGACCATACAATGGACATGATCTTGAATCCTGGGGAGCACAATTCTCGAGATGTGCTCAAGTATCTGGGCTGTGTCGTGCAATGGAGTCTTGGAAAGACGGCTCGAACACTTCATGCCTCTTTCGCCGATTATCTCACGGATCCCACCCGCTCAGGCGGGCAACCGTGGTCAATCGATCCAAAGACCGACCATCATTCCCTTTCGCTGGGATGCCTGCGCATTCTCTGTAACGAGCTCCAGTTCAATATCTGCGGGCTGGAGGACTCGCATCGTCGCAACATAGATGTGGCTGACATTGTGCAGCGAGTAGCAGACAGGATTTCTCCCCAGCTGGCCTACTCAAGTTGCTTTTGGTTTAGCCACGTCCAAGAGACTCCTGCCGACAGGGTCATCACCGAAACGATCACCAGATTCTTTTACCAGCATTTTCTTTACTGGCTCGAAGTCCTTAGTTTTCTGAAGCAAATCCTCGTTGCAACAGAGGCACTACGAGGGGCAACACATTACGCCAAGGTAGTTTTTCCCGTCAATTTCTATATCCCTAATCTGAATACCACCAAAGCAGGAGCGCGACGAACATCTGGAAGACTTTATCGCCGATGCAACCAAATTCTTGGCAGCCTTTTCGCCCGTAATTGCACAGAGTGCACCACATATCTATTTGTCGGCCCTGCCCTTCGCCCCTCGTCAATCAAAGATAGCCCACCACTTTGCCCGAGGGTTTCCGGGAACCCTGCAGTCCCAGAGCCCTTCGGGCAATGAGTGGCCCAGAATCCAGAAGATAATCAGGTGCACGGGGTCGATCACCTCCGTCCATTACTCACCGGACGGTGCGCTCGTCGCGTCTGGGTCGTGGGACAAGACAATATGTGTCTGGGACGCCCAAACATGCGCACTTGCTGCTGGGCCGTTCGAAGGGCACACAGACTTGGTTCTTTCCATCTGTTTCTCACCGGACGGTTCACGCATTGCTTCCGGGTCCGATGATGGAACATTGCGCGTCTGGGATTCCCGAACCGGTACACTCGTCGCTGGGCCATTCAAAACGGACCCTACCGCCAGCGTCGCGTGCGTACATTTTTCACCGGATGGCTGCCGGATCGCATCTGGGGGTGTCGACACCACGATAAACATCCGGAACGCGCACACCGGTATACTTGTTGCTATTTGCAAAGGGCACACCGACCAGGTCAACTCCGTCCACTTCTCGCCGGACGGCACCCGAATTGTATCTGGGTCTGAAGATAGTACCGTGCGCGTCTGGGATGCTCAAACGGGGCGCCCAATTGGAGGGCCATTGACCGACCATAGCAAGTCGGTTAGAGCTGTCTGTTTCTCACCGGGTGGCGCTCATATCGCATCTGGATCTGAGGATAACACAGTGTGTGTCTGGGACGCCCAAGCAGGAACATTGCTCCGTCAACCGCTCGAGGGACACACGGGGCCCGTTTACTGCGTCCAATTCTCGCCGGACGGCGCGTGGATCGCATCTGGGTCTCATGACTGCACAGTACGCCTATGGGACGTCGACACTGGTGAACCTATCGCAGGGCCTTTTAAAGGCCACACGAATATAGTTGTGTCGGTCCATTTCTCACCTGGCGGTGCCTGGATCGCATCTGGCTCTGACGACAATACAGTCCGTATTTGGGATGTCCGACCAGCCACTGTTTTCACGGGGGATTTCCACACCGATTGGGTTAGGGATATCGATTTCTCATCAGACGGCGCGTGGATCGTATCTGGGTCATTCGATAAAACAGTACGCGTATGGGACAGTCAAACTGGTGCCCTGGTAGCCGGTCCATTCGAAGGGCACACCAAGGGGGTTGATTCTGTCCAGTTCTCACCAGACGGGGCATGGATTGCCTCCGGGTCGTCTGATGATACAGTGCGTATCTGGGATGCTCAGACCGGTGCACTTATCGCAGGGCCATGTCGAGGCCACAGCGGTTCAGTCAATTCTGTGAATTTTTCACCAGACGGCACGCGAATTGCAGCTAGCTCGGGAGACAAGACAGTGCGTGTTTGGGACAGCCAAACGAGTGACCTCGTAGCTGGGCCATTCGCGGGCCACACTGAGTGGGTCTCCTCTGTCCATTTCTCACACGACGGCACCCGCATTGCATCTGGATCTGCGGATAACACAGTACGCGTCTGGGACACTCTAACTGGCAAACTCGTCGCGGGACCGTTCGAAGGACACACCGATTGGGTTATTTCGGTCCGTTTCTCACCAGACGGCACACTCGTTGCATCTGGGTCCCGCGATACCACAGTGCGGGTCTGGGATGTCGATACAGGTGCCCTTGTAGCTGTGCCATTCCAAGGTCATACAAAGAAGGTTATGTCTGTTGATTTCTCGCAAGACGGGACCTGGATCGCGTCCGCCTCTTCCGACCATACAGTACGCGTCTGGGACGCTCGAACTGGCGCACTCGTTGCTGGGCCGTTCGAAGGACACACTGCGCAGGTGACCTCGGTCCGTTTTGCGCCGGATGGCGCCAGGATGGCATCTGGATCTGTCGATACCACAGTGCGAGTCTGGGAGGTACGAGTCAACAATCTAAATGAACTTGATCTTACCTCTGTCCGTAGATTATTCCTTCGGTGTCAGATCCGCTGGGAGATTACCCGAGGATAGACGACGGATGGGTACTCAACTCCGCAGGAGAACTCATGTTTTGGGTGCCCCCTTGGCTTCGCGAAGGGCTATATCTTCCCCGGAACACACTTGTCATCTGTGGTCAAGGCACAACAAAGCTCGACCTCAGTCGATTCGTGCATGGGGCCGAATGGCAGAAATGCATCGATCCTAAATTCAGGGACGCAAAATTTAAGATGAATTAGGGTTGTAATTCATGTGGTTCCATGCTACCTCTCGTTTAAATAAGTACTATGATGTACAGCTGAATTCGGCTTCGCCACATATATCTTCCCTCAGCCAGTGTGCCCGTTGCCTTCCTGAGCTGCTGTGTGGTCCTTCCATATGTTAAATTGCTGAGGTCCATTACCCACCCAGCACAAAACGGGTCGAGCCCAAAGTTTCTGAACTTTCTGAAATGGTAAATGGCTTCATGGGTCATGTGCATGATGACTTTGTTCAGAGTCATGGGCGTTGGTTCCTAGGCAAGCGTTTCGCATTTTAATCTTCTTATTTTCCGCTCGAACGATGTGACCACGCCCTCGGATAGTGATAGAAGGGCTTGATTTACGATCTTCATATTATAGGTGAACATGAGGAGGACAGGGCGACACGGGAAAGAGGGGAGGCCTAGCACTCATCCAACACTCATCATGATCGATATCAAGATGCGTGGCTCTACGTCCAACGGCTGTTAAATTTAGGCTCAGGGGCAGTCAGGAAGGCCGCCGGATGATTATCGCTGTCAGAGCTGGCGTGAGCGCGGATGGCGGACGCGGTGAAGGTACAGGTGGGGAGTCTGCATAAAGAAAAGCGGGTGATAATTTAACAACAGAGAGCGGTGAGACCCCGTCGACGGACGGGGAAAGGGAGGCGAGGGGCGGGAAACACGGGATCGACGAAAGCGGGGGTATGTACTCGCACCATGCGACCAGATTTAAATCAAACAAGGCCCAACGCTTTCTCCGACTTGACAACAGCGGCCTCCGGATCCCCGCCCTCCTCAACCGATGCCGGCATTTCCAATTCCGCCAGATGAGCCGTCCTCCATGCCCGGACGACGCTGTCCTTGTATCCCGAAGGGAGGGGAACGGGCTCAGGCATGGGCACCAGGGCGGAGCCATGGATCGCGCGCGCACGGCGGCGGAGGACTTCCGATGCGGTGAGGACTACGTTCGGTCGTCAGCGATTGCGGATATTTAAAACATAGGATATCGGACAACTTACGCGTGACGACGAGCGCGAGCGGAAGGAGGCCGTTCAGCGCGACCGGGATACATTTCCAGAGAATGAACGAGTGCGCGCGGCACATGGCGTGCGACTCGAGGACGTACGTCGATAGCGCTGTGTAGCGCGTACACTTGTCAGCTCGAATATTATGAAATTGGGATTGAGGAGGACGTGCCGTATTCGAAATAGACGAACGGGTGCACCACCAGTGAGATATAGTGCTTGTTTACACGCGAGCTGACGGTCGTATCGGTGCGGTGGATGTAGGGAAGGCTTTATGAGGGTCAGCATGGATGAGTGCGGGAGAGAATGGAGACCCACAGCCGGTGAATGTCCACTAGAGTCCAGATGGCATAGCCGATAGGCATGATCTGCAAGTAGATTTCGCTAACTGCGTAGGGGATGTTGAGCAGACACCACTGAGGTGTATGGAAGAGTTGCGCACATGACGGTACCGCCAGGCCGTACAGGCAGATTGCCGCTACTGCAGAGCCGATGAGAAGGACGCAGAGGAGAGAGGCAAGGCCTAGATGAAATTGCAATTAGCGGCTCGGTGTGAGGGGCGTGGTATGTACTGACGATATGCATTTGCAAGGAAAACAAGTGTCATTGTGGGAGGGAAGAAGCAGGAAGGAGATGCCAGCAGCTGTATCAGTGTATGTGGGTCGTGACTGGCGCCAGTTCTATACATAGATCGCCTTGATGGTTTGAATGGAGCGCCCAGGATATTTCACAGAGTTCCTTCGAAAGCTGGGAACGATATAAGTTTACTCCAGCGGCCAGCCAAATGATAGTTTGAGGCGGAACTTGTTAGTTGACTCCGACATAGGAGTGGTACTTCTCACCAAAGCAGTAAACACCAGGCGCGGAGTTGAAAGCTCACGCGCGCACGGGCCATCGTTGTAGGTCTTCCAAGCGGACAACGGCAGAATTCAAATTCCGGAAGGAAGCGGGAGGAGCAGTGACTCGGAGGCGGATCTGATAAGTACGGATCATAGTTGATGGCATCAAAGGTCGGTCTCGCCTTGCTGTCACGATCAACCTATCCCCGAGATGGCCGAACATGAGCTGGAGCGAGACGCGGAGAGAATCTCGAAGGCAAGTAGCCCGCAAGGTTGATTCGACGAAGCGTACTACGCCGAACCAAGATCTAAATACTACAATGTTAGGTGATGCCGAGACGTCAGTAAAACTACAAATATCGTAAGGGCGGGAATGTGCGGGAATGTGCGCTTGCGTCCCATCTTAGTGTGAACGTACCCCTTTCAGCCGCAAAATCGACGTCCAAACAAAGCCCACCTGTTGAAAGACCACTCTCCACTCGTATCGGCTTGATGGCGGTCTGCGCTTCATATGTCTGCTGTAACGAATACCTGATCACAGAAACCGCTCGTTCGAATGCCGGCGTTGACAATGGTTTAAATTTTACCATGACTTCCCGCGTTCCAACGATGGGCCCTGCTTCGAATTCGGTCCAGGTGGTTCGTTGCGCTGTCTTTTTTTTCGCCTGAACTGATATTATCAGCGTAGATCCACACAGACCAATGCAGAATCCGTAGGAACTCGTACGTCCGAAGAACCGGGATGTAGCTCCGTGGCGGAATATCTGCACCTGCATGTCATCGTATCGTTTACAATGTGATTGCCTGTTCGATTCAGGTCGGGGCCATATCCCTGGGGTGGATAGTCTATTTTTGTTCATTCCGTCTTATTAAACCTGATCTGGCAGAATCCTTACCGTCGACGTGTTGTGTTCTGCGATCCCTTCAATCAGTTGCGACCAGAGGTCTAACTAACATTCCAGTTGGTGAAAGAATATTCGCACCATCCCCTCCATGACTGCCCGGATGGCGGATGTAGCGGTTGTCGAGCTCTCCGGTTGGAGTCGGTGGGTATTTCTGCCCAACTATATTTCAACCATTTCCGTCAGGACCGAATTCCCGCTCTTGTTACTTGTTATGCTGTTCAATTTCTGGCGCTTGGTTGGGATTCAGTCCGTCGCGGGTTTTCCGATCTTGCCGGAAGATGCCGACTATTGATCCGTTGCGTTTTGGTTTCCACGTGATTATCGCTTTCTTCCTCCAACCGCACTGTCCTGATTCCTCCGCATGCAATCGTGCGTTTCTCACCAGCCCTTCCTGCGATCCTCACCAGCGGTGTATTCGCCGCTGCCAAAAGCTACAGCACCCTGTTGTCAGGTGGTGCTACGCATGGGAGTAGTAGTGACGGCCCAAATTGTCCGTGAACGATAATAGCCATGTACAAAAAGGACAGACGCAATTCATAGCAAGGTACGAGCTCCTATGTTAACTCACCCGACACTTATCCGCCGCCCGCGCACGGAAATATAGGTCCTGTGAGCGTGCTGATTTCGCCGTTCCGCGCATTCCAAAACTACATGCGCTGAGGGACAGCGTTCGCAAAGCCTCGTCTCGGTTGCGCAATGCTAACTATCGAGTCTGATCGAGTCACAAAAGAACGTCATGTGCTGACTTCGCCTGCCCTCTCATCGCCGAAGTCGATCCTCCGCGTGGATGAAGTTCGGAGGAAGATATGCCGCGGATCTGCCGCGCTGCACATTAATGGGCCAGCCGATTGTGCACATCCTTCGCTCGCGTTCCCGACACAATGCGCTCCCTGTTCGCGCAGCTCGCGCTCCTCGCGACCTTTGCGTTCGCGGACGACATCACCGTCTACACCGACACCGCGCTCGCGGCTGGATGGGAGAACTGGAGCTGGAGCAGCGACATCGAATTTGCGGCCACAGATCTGTTTGAGGGAACCAGCAGTATCAGCGTCAACTCGACAGCATACAGCGCGCTATCTGTGAAACTCGAGGGCACGTTCCCGGACTATCAGGGGCTTAGGTTCGATATTGCGGTGCGTTTCATGTTCCGTGCTTGTCCGATGGGGAGTGTCTTCCGTCCTTGCTTCACTATACTATTGCCTCGGCCTGCTCGCTGCCCGCCGTCGTCTCTTTTACTCATTTGTTTTTCATTCCTCAGGGCGCCCAACCCGACCTCACAATAACCGTCTCTTCTTCCGTCGACGGGACCACCTCAGCCAACATCCTGCTCTCCACGCTGAGCACGAGCATCACACCCGACGCGTTCACCTCCCTCCTCATCGACTTCCGCAATCTGCCCGGGACCGGCGCCGCTTTGGTGCGTCATGTTTCTCCTTCCCTACTCCGTGCACAATATCCTTCTTTTCTCCCTTAAATCGTAACGCCGATGGCTAAACTGCCGCAGGGAAACGGCACATGGGACCGCATCACCTGGCAGGCGGGCGGCAACGGCGACATCTACCACATCGACAATATCGTCGTAGTGGAGTCCATCGTCATCCAGCCACTCTTCCTCTCCGCAGAGCCGCTCGCGGCGAACACTATTGCCGTCACGACGCAGGGCGACGTCGACTTCTCGACGCTCGCTGTGTCGCTCAATGGGCAGGTAATTCAGCGCATACGTGCCGGTGCTCCGGGATCTGATTTTCTTCTGTGCTTTGCGATGCGATGCTAGGCCGTCAAGGTTCTGAACACGAGCGCGGCGTACAACCCTGTCGGCACGCCGTCGAAGAGCATCACCTACCTCACGCTCGCGAAACCGTTCGTGCCCGGCACGCTCGCCATCACCGCCGCGAACGCGACGTTCAACTTCACGCTGCCCACCGTGCAATACGCCAGGTGCGCCGGCCTCCGATCGTCCTGGGTTCAGCGCTGATAGATTCGGTGCAGTATCGTGCAGCAGGTCTCCGTCCCGATCTCGCCGTTCATCTACGGCGTCAACTTCCCGACTAGCGCGCAGTATGTGCAGGACCTCGGCGTTACGATGTCGCGCTGGGGCGGGAACGCCGTGACGGCGTACAACCCCGCGGGGCAGTTCACCAACGCCGGGAACGATTGGTACTTCGAGAACCGCGTGGCGGACCCGCCGGACGCGGACGCGTGGGTGGAGTGGGTGGAGGGCGCGGGCTCGGGGACGCTCCTGACGGTCCCTGCGTGCGTTTCTTCTCCAGCTCCTCATTGATCGGGTTTCAAGACGAACTCTACAGCCTGGACTGGGTAGCAAAGGACGCGACGTCCTACTCGTACCCCGTTTCCGTCTACCCCGGTCAGCCCCCCCGCCTTTCCTCTTTCCCCGCACCACCCACTTATCCTATCCCTCCCAGACCAACAATCCACAGACCCCTTCCTCGCTGACGCAGGCGACGGCCTCCTTCCGAACGGCTCGTGGGTCTCACCCGTGCCGCCGCAAACGCGCGCCTACACGCCCTGGAACTCCTCCATGGCGAGCGCGTGGCTGCAGGGCCTCGCGAACAAGCCGACGATGGTCACGATCGACAACGAGATTGAGATCGCGAGCAATACGCACCAGGATATGCACCCCATGTGCGTGGCGCCTTTATTTACTCTCATGTGAGGTGTGCTGATGCGTGGGTTTTCAGACCGATGGGCTACGACGAGGAGCTGGCGCGTGTGCTGGAGTTCTCGAAGGCGGCGAAGGACGCGATCCCCGGCGTGAAGGTCGCCGCGCCATCGACGTGCGCGTGGTGGTACTGTGCGTTTCCTCTCGCTGTTTCTTCCCGCCACCATTTCAGTTCAACTCACCCACGCGCGCTGCAGACTGGACGAGCGACGTCGGGTACACGGACAACGCGGCGCACGATAACATCGATTTCCTGCCGTGGTTCCTGGCGCAGATGGCCGCGTCAGAGAAGAGCACCGGGCAGCGGCTGCTGGACTTCCTCGACATCCACTACTACTTCGCGCCGGACACGAGCTCCAATAACGACACCGCGAAGGCGCTGCGCCTGCGCATGACGCGCTCGCTCTGGGTGCGTCCCCGTCCGTTTCGTCTATTCTCCATTCCAGATCGCCTGACACGGCGCCGCAGGATACCTCGTACGTCGATGAGTCGTGGATCGGCTCCGACCCGCAGAACCACCAGTGGAACCCGACCGCCGTGGAGCTCATCCCGCGCTTCCGCACGCTCATCGACATCAACTACCCCGGCACGAAGCTCTCGCTGAGCGAGTTCAGCTCGACGGCGGACACGGACATCACAGGCGGGCTGGTCACCGTCGACATGCTCGGCATTTTCGGGCAGCAGCAGCTCGACAGCGCGACCTACTGGTCCACGCCCGACGAGCTCGGCCCCATCGGGCTCGCGTACTGGTTGTATCGCGGGTGCGTCTGAATTCCTCTCCCTCGTACGTGTGCGGGAGTTAATGTTGACAATGTGGCGCAGATTCGGCGTGTACTTCGGGAGCAGCACCGCGCAGGTCAACCTCGCGTCGCCGAACCCGGACACACAGGGCGTCTACGCGGGCACGGAGGGCGGGAAGCTCACGCTCGTGATCGTGAACAAGAACCCGGATACGCCCATCGCGTTCGACCTCGCGAACCTCCCCTTTGGCTCGTACTTCGTGCGCCACTTTGGTGGCGAAGCGGGAATCGCCAAGTGGCAGGTGCGTATATCTCCCACCAGTTCCTTGCATCCCGGGCTGATTGTGGGGCAGACAACTGTTACGATAAGCTCGACCAACTACATCGTTATCCCTGCGTACACTGCCGTTTTCTTGAAACAAAATTGAGTCCGGGGATGTTGCTTGCGGATTGGAATCTCTGTTGGTCAGTGAAACTTCCATCACATATGATTCAATGGGAAATACATTTATCGGGATTGGATTGGAAGTTATCATGACGAGTGATTTCAGCTCAAACGTCTTCGCTAACTTTGTCTCCGCTCCACATTCGCACACGGAGGTAAATTCCCCAGTTTTCTGATCCGTGCGACTCTCCGAGTTTCATGTCAGCAGTTCGTTTGAGTCCTACATAAAATTCAAGTTGAACCGCCCTTGTCCACCCTAGCTCTCCCCCCTATTCGATTCCTCCTATGTTCTTCGGAATAAACCATTCCGAAGGAAAGACAAGTTGCCAGACTATTGCATCCGCATCCAGCCAGCTCTGATAGCCAGTGCCGGGGCCCGCACTTCGACAGTTGGCAGAAGTTCGGACATCACGGAAATTTCAATACATGTCAAGCATCGTGATTGCCGCTTGCACCGTTCACCCATAAATTGCCCCTATAACTCACGCGAGCCGCCCGCTCACTGGCGTTCCCCGCTGCACCATGGAATCCGATCCATGGCCGAAGACCATTATGCAGCCCTTCGACATGCTCCCTAGCCGTGCGCTGCCCACCGACTACTTCGGGCCGTACAACAAGCTGCTGTACCATCTCTTCCCTGCGGACACCAATTTCCTGGTCTCCCCTGGCGTGTACCCCCCGCGGCCCGCCGCCGCGGAGCCCGCTGTCGAGTTCACTGTCTTTTATAACGAGATGCCCGTTCTTCTCCTGCAAATCAAGGCCCCCGAGACCCTGCGCTGGCCATCCGCACGCGAGCAGGCGGACATCGAGAACCGGCAGCGGCTGCGGGACCTCATACCGCTCTGCGCGCTCCCGAAGCTCTACGCCGTCAGTGCGTTCGGCACGAAGCTGCGGTTCTACGCGGCGGTCGCGGGCGAGGGGATCGACCCCGTGGCGTCCCCGAGCTACGCGGGCTCGTTCACGGACACTGTCCCGCTGAATCGGTGGAACAGCGACGTACTGGAGGAGGAGGGGGCGAATCTATTAAAGCAGTCGGTGGCGGAGATTATTGCGAGGATATACCTGAATGACGGTGCGTACCCTTGACGCTGTTGGATGGATTTTCCCTGACGCTTAAGCAGCATACGTATAGCAACACGCTCCTCACTTCCTTGCACCCGTCCCCGACGCAGCCCCGCCAAACAGCTGCGGAAAAAAAACTCTCCTTGCAGAGGCCCTCGTGCCCTCAGCCTGCGCTTAAAATCCAGAGGACGACAGGCATCTAGCCAGTATGTAATCCATAGTTTAATAATAATACTGTATTATTTAGCTGGGACGTTCGAAGGGAGATGGCAAGATTGGACAAGAATTGGGCGACGGATCCCCCTCTCTAATTCTACTGAGACGGCGAATAGCAGGTGAACTCTCGCTATACCGCAACCGCTGCGAAACTTGCGGTGAATGGCCCCGGGAATGTGAATAATTTCTCGAAGAGTTCAACGTAAATCGCGATTCGCGATTCTACCGAGAACAGAACGTTCTCATGGATAGTCATGGAAGCAAGGAGAAGCAGCTGCACGGGGAGAGCTAATCACGTGATTCGTCGCGTCGCGTCAACGAGCCAAGCAGGCGCAACTCGATCAAGGAGTAGTCGTCATTTTCGAAATTGTTCCCTGACAATTTTACGTGTAGCTATCCGCCCCAAAAACGGAGAGGGCAGAAAAGTATCCGATCAGCTAAGTAGGGCCCGAGGTCGATGGGCCTCCACCCGAAGTTGGCAAGACGGACGGGCGTCAACCTCGTGCCTTTCTTTTTATTGCCCCGCGACCACTGGAGAATATTTACGAAATACGGGCAATACATGTAGGCGGGACCTCCCAGAAGAGGCAAAAATACTGGACCTGACGGACGTCGAACAGAGGCTTCTCGCGATGCAGGCGGGCCTTCTAGGTCCCTACCTACGCGCCAATAACGCGTGTATGCAACTACACCATCTATCCGATGGCTGTCTCATCTATGATGCCTGGTGCATAATCATCACCGGATGCACAGAAAAAGAGGGGTTGGCCACCGTGAGGAAAATTGATATAATTTCTATCCAACTTCTCCTACGCTAAGCAATCCCCCTTCTCTAGCCTTCGCCACAGCACCAAATATTCGTCCACCATCCAGATCCGGACTAACTGCCGCCTCGGTCTAAATCAAGCAATAAAGCCAATTTTCGCTAGTCCGGAACTCTGCGTGCACAGCTGTATGCGTGAACACCCAGCAACAGATATCCCGTGCCCGAAGCAAGAAACAAACCAGGTTCGAATTACGGACCGCCTGCGGAACGGACGCGAAGGATGGTTGCAAAGTGGCCCGATTATCGATACCCGTGTAGCGCAGGGAAATGGGGTGATATCTACCCAATGGAAAATGGTGGGTGAAGACAGAACAAGGAGAGTGCCCTCCACGTCACTACTATAGCTCCAGATTAATTCAAGATTGGAAATAGAAAGATGTATCCCGACATCCTGGGCCTCGACTGCCTCAACTTGAACTGACTTGTCCTGCCCCTATTTCGGGTGATTTAATGCATACGGCCATCACCCCAAGGATACAATGAGGGAGGAACGAGCGTGTTTACGTGGTAGCTTCTGTCTAGAGAGACTAGGTAGCCCTTACATTCGGGTGTGAGCGCAGAACTGTTCAAGCGATATTACTTTTATGGGGGGAAACGTCCTACTCTCCGACTGGCGACAACCGACATCCCATCTCGTTCAGGATTCGTTCTGATTATCCCATTTGTCTCCGACCCATACGCAGGTCGAGCAAAATTTAAATGAGACTGGCATGTATTCCTCGAATGCAACATAACTGGATTCGGTCGCGCTTGGGCATGTATATGTTATGGCATATACACTCTTCCGGTACATACATACACGTTTCGATTATTCCGGGCAGCGCACGCACATCTAAATGTGCTTGATCATCCACTCCACAGTGGACTTGAACGCGCCCTCCTTGCCCGCCTTGACCTTGGGGTCGCTAAGGTCGCCGCGCACGGTGAACCCGTGTGTGCAGCCCTCGAAGTACTCGCGTTTGTACCCCGGCGCGAAGCCGGCCAGAATCTCGTCCGCCTTGGCCTGCACCTCGAGCGGGAACTGCCAGTCCGTCGTGCAGCTGTTGATAAGAAGCGGCGCCTTGGCGGTCGCGGCGTATTTCTGCGCGCGGGGTCAGCGCTCCGAAACGCGAAAAGGAAGCGGGGCGCGCACCTCGAGATCCGTGGGGATCTGGAGGAGCGATGGGTGCGACATGGCCGCGGAGGAGATGACGCCGTCGAGCGTGAGGTCGAAGACGTAGCGCCCGCCAAAGCAGTACCCCGTCGCGCCGAAGGACGTGACGCCGTCTGCCTTGAGCGCGGTGATGACGCTGTCGAGCAGCGGGCGCGTGTCGCGGTGCCGTGCGTGGACAGCCATTTTGGGAGGTCGAAGGTGCCCTGCGCGGCGGGGAGGAGGCGGGTGCGGCTCACGCTGTTCATGGCGTCTTCGGTGATGGCGTCGCCGTGCAGGTAGTCCGGGACGACGGTCTTGAAGCCGTTGCGCGCAAAGTCATCCGCGAGGATCTGCGGGCGGATGAGTGTGGAGTCCCGCGACAGCGTGGATGCGCGGCACCTTGTTGTTGATGAAGTGGGGGCCAAAAGCGTCGGTGAGGAAGAGCAGGGCCTTGTCCTTCGGGTAGTCGACGGTGGGGGTCGCAACGTAGCACTCGATGCCGCCGATCGTCTCGATCTTGCCTGCGGCGCGTTTAATGGTTAGCGTTCGTTCGACCCAGCGTGAACGAAAGTTAACCTTCGGGGGTTCCGTCGTGGGTGACACCTGTGAATGCAGTTAGAGTCGAGTATGTTTGGTCAAGGCAGTACTCGCCCTTGATACAGTCTTTGCAGAAGCTCATAGTGGTTTGGGAGTAAGATGAGTGGGTCAGTGGGTAGGTGGAACGCCAAGTTCGGTTTATCCTATCCATACATGAAAACACGAAGGACACTGCCACTGTTAGTCACCTGATATAAGTCACCTGCATTTCCCCACGGCCCTGTCGGCCGCGCAGCGGCCTGTTCTCGCGACACTAAATTAAAGAAAATGCCAAAAGGGAGGTTCGAACCGGGGACTTCACCATTACAAGCTAAATACAGAGCATCGCGATGAACCAACTGCACTAAGAAACTCTTGAAAAAAGTGGTTGTGTTGTGATTTGTGATCATACTTTCCTGTCATTCTCAAGCTCTGTCTGATTCCAGCTACCCCTATCTGTCTAAACCAAATCTCGAACTGTCCCAAAAATTTGTCTGCCTTATCTGATCTGTAATGACCACCTTGCTTTTGCTGTTTTTCTCTTCTTATATAGATACTTTCTCTGCAGCCTATCTCTCAAATGCAAGTCCTTTTGCTTTTATTTTTTATTCTTAAAGGAAATTGGCTCTAATTAATTCTGTTTTGATTCCAGCCACCTCCTGTCTGTATTATGCTTATGTAAAAACAAGGGTACTAATTGTTGTGGGTCTGAAGGGATCAAATCCTATATAAGAACAGATGTTGCACACAGCTTTTTTCTTTCTTTTTTGATAAATTACCTGATATAATCAGGTGTCCCTTCAGCCGCACAGCGGCTCTTTCCCACCAATTTCCCACTGAACAGCTGCCCTTCTCTTTTATGACTTCACTCTGCTCTACAATTGTGTATCAAATTCTCTCTCAACATTTGCCCCTATCTTTTAATTCAAGATCTCTCAGCCCTGCTATGTGGATTTATGTTCTTCTGCATTGCCTGTATGCAGCCCCAGGTAAGTGTCTTATTTGTGCTGATGCTTTCAAGCTCCGATTTCATTTCCAATGTTTACTTCACGTTTTACCGGGACTCGGCCATCAGCTCAAATGGCTGTTCAAATATCCCTGGCATTTATTGGGCAATATATCATGAAGTTCCTATCCCGTTTTCAATTTGTGACCTGTCTTTTGTACGAACTGTGCATTTTAAAGCCACAGCCTTACTCAGATGGGAGGATTTCGAGCTTGACAATATTTACATGGACTCGCACCAAACTATCATACTCACACACCCCCGAACACAGAAGCAGTTGACATTAAGGTGTCCTGGAACATCTAAATTCACCACGATCTTTGTGGCCGTACCATGAGCCACGTCAAAGTCAAAGAATCACAAATCCATGGCCTTCAGCCAGTCAAGTTTCTTTCTTGCAATTTGCGACCTCATTTCAGGGTGCATTGTGTCATGTCTCAAGATGAGAGAGTTTTTAAGTCGAAAATAGAGAAACAACCCATAGTCAATGGGGGTGTCAACAGCTCATGCTAAAGGCCGCTCTGGCTGTCATTCACGCCCTGTGCTAGCGCAACCGACAGGCAAATTTTATCTGAACCAATTTATACATAGAAAAAGAGTACGCTCTCACCATTAACACTCCTCGATCTTCTAAATTGCCTGAAGGCTTCAAGGTCCAGGCAACACAATAATATTCAGAGAAGGAGAGAGGAAGAGAGTTTCCCTGTCCTGCAACTGAATGAAAAATCATTGACTCCACTCAGAATCTGCCGTGTCTCCTGTGAACCCTGGAACTCAGAATCCACCATGTCTGCAGGGAACTGAGAATTCTAATACTGAGATGCAGAGGCCCAACAAGCTGTCGACAGAGTCGGTACTCAGTTAGATACAGATATATATATATATTTCTTCTTTCAAAAAAAACCCTTACCACTGAGAATCAGCTGTGACGTTACCGCGCCGAAGGCACGGGTCCTATACTTGTGAGCAAGTCGGGAATACGCGGCCGGCCGGCAAAACGGTCACAACCGGATACTTTCCGTTCATGACAAATCGATATTTTGTGCAACTCGGAACCAGGCGGAACTTGAAGAGGTAAATACGGCCGTAATGAAACGGCGTCTGTCCTGGGTATTTTCAATTCAATGCCAGTGGCATCAGGACTTGCGACTTTGCACCAAACTATAAAGTGCTGGTCAACTCGGGTAAACCAAGGCCATTATCAGCTCAGCAGACCTTGCTTTTCCCTCTGGACAGGCCAGACTAAGGTCAGCAACAGCGTCGACCGCGCGCTTGACGACTTTGCAAACCTGGGGATTTATATGAATTGAAGGCGTAAAATTGAGAGAGGGCCACCCTCCTCTGTTGGGATCCTGCCATTCTCAGGCTCTCAACTCAGGATTCCTCGCCCGAACCAATTTTGCTGGATCCCGCCTGGCACTCAGTGTCGCCGTATTGAAATATCCTCACCTGCTACATTTATTCAAGGTGACATTGCGCGGCGGGTTCAGAACAACCAACACGTTGCGCTCCAAATGAGTCAAATGACCCGCAGGAGTCCGGAGGATATCCCTAGTTTGTAGGGGATTTTGAAAAAGCGGTCCAGCCAAGCTACGATGCGTAGCACACCTCGAGAACTCAGGTGAAGAAAATCCAAGAACGATCAGGATCGATGTATGCAACCCTCTTATTTCCACAACCCCTATACACTGACTTTCCACAGTCGCTACCAGATTCATGCAGATCATCCCAATCCGTTTTTGCATCCTTACGCTGTCGGAGATGAGAGCATTCCCCACCCCCACTTCCATCTATCTGTGAACAGAGTCACGCTGAGCTCCACGGAGCCTCCCCTACACCCGTCGTACCGATGACACCCTCCGCTCGCGTATCGATACCCAATACACCCGCCTCCTAATGCACGGCTCATTCTTCGCGGTCTACGGCACGTCCTCCCTGGATACCTCCATCAATATTCCTAACATGGTGTACACAGGGCTGGAATTGTATTTCCTCGAGGTGTGGCCCAGCGCGCAGGTGAACTGCTGCGCGAACGCATTCATACCGTCGGAGTGTGTTCCGCTCGGGCTGAGCACCCTCCTCTCCGCCGCACTCTCCGTCACGCGTAGGCCTTCGAGCATCCTACGCTCAACCATTCTCAATCACTGACGACCGACGCCCTAGTACTCCCCGCATCGCAAGTCCTCCGCCGCCGCGCCTTCACAATCCACGGCAGCGCCCCCATGCTCATGCCGCAGCCCGTCCCCCGATCTTGGCTCTACTCCGACCGAGTCGTCCCAGCGTGGAGGACGCCCCATCTGGCAGAGCTGGGGTTACCGATGTCGGCTGAGGAGAGGACGGAGTTTACGACGGCTGTGTCGAATCGGAGAAAGCGGTGGGCCTTCTCGGCTCGCAGTGATCTCCCGTTTCTTGCTCCCTCCCCGTCGCCTTTCCGGTCTTTCCTCGTCCAGTCCCTCGTTATGTACGCGGGTGGTACCCGTATCCCCATCCCCGTCCTACACTCCCACTCACGAGGAACTCCTTCCGGCCCTCCGCGATCGATCCATGATAGCGATCGATTCAGCAGAAATATATGCATTCGCAGATTTTTTGACACGCATCCATGCAGGCGGCGGTCTTATCTTCTAGAGGAGAACGGAATCGAACCGCGCCTGATCCAGAATGGGGAATCATAATAGGTTCATGGTGTGGACGATACTTACTTGCCAGACGTTTCGTTCTCCGAATAATTGATGTGGATGAGATTCAGACTTCAAAGAAATCCTTTTTGCAAGTACTTTTGCATCAACTCTTTCACCTTGTCCAACGGCAACGCATTGGCCTCGAGCCCGCCCACCCCTTCCGTAGACTCCGCCATGCACAACACGTTCAAAATCACCCCCTCCACCGCATCCGCCGTGGCCTTGAACAGCCCGTTGATCGTCTGGTTGTCCAACACCTGCACATCCAACGGCTTCAGCTTCCACGCGGAAAGTAGGCCTCCCCACGGGCTTGCCTATTTGGGAACCCTCGGCCATCAAGGCCATCAAGGCCATCATCGCCGAGCCAAGCGTACCTCGGTCCAAATTGGGCAAGTTGTGGACCCATTGTCCGCTATGCCTGGCCACCTAGGACGCATTTTCGACGCGTCAACCGCGTCTCTCTCCTACATCCACCATCCCTCTCTTGAAAATTGCCCTCCTTCGACATGGAGCAGCAAAATTTCGAGTTTATTGCCGTCGAGCCAGTCGCCCAGGCCCCGCCACCGCCACCCACTTCTCGAGCTTATAAAAAAGTAAAATTCGCAGAATACACACCTAAGAACACCTCGAAAACCAAGAATCCCACTTTAAACCCCCGGAGCGTTGCTTCAGATATCCCCTTGGATAAATTGAAAGTATCGGCAGAGCAACTTGCATTCATCGAGGCCATGTATGACCCGAACGCCACTGCTCGTCCCGACGGAATTCCTGTCGATCACCTGTTCAGACTCGATGCAGATGATCAGCTGCACGCCGCGTCAATTATGGCTCAGCACGGCCTGGATCTTGAAGCGCGGGAGCATCTCAGGAACCGGTGGTCTCAGCAATGGTCCCGAACTGGCGGGGGGAAGAAGGCTTCGGTGGATAATACAAATAACACGTGGAAAGTCCTCTATCTGTGGTAAGACAATAGCCCCTTGTATACGGGTGTCTGCTGACTCGAGACTTTCTAATGATTGTGGATATGACCACCGCAAATACCAGTCAAAACAGCGACAGACCCCTGTACCGTTTACGGGCTGCCTCGGCCACGCCGAAATTACCTACGTAATCGGCTCCCAGAAAATACTTCGCATTCGCGGTTATTTCGACCATAATCAAGGCTGCAAGGATGCTGTCTATACTCGCATCCCACCTGTCCCCGTTCATCCATCAGTATTCGCCGTTGCCCTGGCTCAGCTCAAAGACGGGGCGACATTTACGGACGTAAAGAAGAAGAATCGTGAATTATTATCGACGGGAAACTACCACGGCTTCCCCGCGGACCTTCGCACCTCACCGTACCGCTGGTTAATCGAGACCCGCGATTCACGCTCCCTCTACCGCCAGTTTAATCGCTTAAACGGCGTCAAAGTCACAGAGAAGCCACAAATCAATATAGATGAATGGCTGGATCCCATGTCACCCCAGTACAACCGCACACTCGCCGACTCCATATTCCACTACTCGGCTCGGGCGAGCAAATGCTTCGAGGCTTGCATTGCCACTGCGGAGATGCAGCAAGCGGCGTGGAAATACGGGCATGAGAGCCAAATTATTCTGGACGGCACTTTTGGTGTCTGCGACAGCCGACTGTTGCTATTCATTGTCATGGTCATCAACGAGAATAAAAAGGGTATACCCGTCGCCTTCCTCCTCTTCTCCGCCCCTACCGGAAACCGACAATCATCCTCGGGTTACGACACCGCCATCCTCGCGAAGCTGATTAAAGCTTGGACAGACTCCCTTACAAAATGCGGACATCTCTATGGATTTGCGGGCATTATATTCACTCAATTCACGGCTATAACCGACACGGATTTGAAGGAGCGTGGGGCTCTGGTAATCGTCATCCCCACGATCTGGCTCTTGATCTGTCGATTCCACCTACGCCAGTCG
Organism: Mycena rosella; assembly: GCA_029378255.1. Taxonomy (NCBI): domain Eukaryota; kingdom Fungi; phylum Basidiomycota; class Agaricomycetes; order Agaricales; family Mycenaceae; genus Mycena; species Mycena rosella. Next base: position 122,607 of record JARKIE010000215.1, on the reverse strand, counting down.
TGGAAAAACTACCGCAACAAGCTCTTAAAGGGGAAGGGCCAGTTGAAGATAGATCTCAAGCACCGCCTTAAACGTCTTGAAGATTCGCTGGTCCAGACCCAGGACATAATCGAAGCGCGCAGGATTCTTGCAGCCGAAACAGACACATTACTTCTGCTCGGCACCTCAAAGGCAGTTCTCAGGGCGCTGAAGCACTTCAACTATCTTTCCGAATATTGGACCACGGACAATTTGTGGAAGAGCTGGTCGGACCATGGTCGCAGAGTCGCCGCCGCGCTGCTTGGCTGCCACATGGACGGTGTCATCCCAACTACCAATCATCTCGAATCATTCAATGGTGTTCTGAAGCGTAAACATTTACGACGGTGGCAAAACGGCAGCCGTCGGCTGCGCGTTGATGTTCTCATCCAAATCCTCGTCATCCATGTTCTACCATCTATTTTCCAAGACCGACGGTTCTATCGTGAACAGAATCTTCGTATCGCGGCTCAAATCCGTCAACTCCCGGGAGGACACGCTCTTCTGCAACAGCAGCCCTCGAAACCGACCATTCCGAGTGTCGCATATTGGATGCACGATCCGCAGCGCGACGAGCGTGCTGCTTCCCTCGTCAGCCTTCATCAAATCAGTGCTCCATCCCTCCATCCCGATAACAGTGGTGTTACTTTTACCTGCTACTCGTCGGAGGCGTTAGAAATCGAGTCTCGCCCTGTGCAGTACACCATTACAATTTTATTCAACCGAGTGGCGAGGTGTAATTGCCCCGATTTCCAGAAGCACGGAGGCGCGTGCAAACACCTTCGCGCCGCTCTTATTATGCTCGATTGGTTACGTGCCCAAAACTTAAAAATTTCATCCATCCGAATCCCCGCTTCTATCGCAGAAGCTTATGCACTGGAAATGGAAACAGCCGCCACCCGTCCCCCTCCCCCTCCTGCACCTACACCTGAACCCGCGCCTTCGCAGCTCCCAACGGCGCGCGCTGCTGCTGCTGTCCAGGATCTTCTATCGCACGACGATTCATCACACGAGGAAGCTGGTCCGGACAGTGATATGGAAGAAGCCGACGGTGATGACTCCAGTGACAACGAGAGCGTTGCCACCGACACATCATCCGATTCTGAGGACGATGACGATACACTCGAAGAGATTTAGCGTGTCCCCGATGCCAATAATCACGAAGCTCTCGGGGAACAGGCATTAGCGCGTACCTTATTCGAGCTGGAAGCAGTCGGCTCAAAATTCGGAGATATTGCCGAGTTTCTGAAGAACACCCGGGGGCCTTTGTCAGATAGTGCCCGTGGACTGTTAACGGAGCGCGCCAAGCCTCTCGTGGCATTTATGGCGGAGGTTCAGCGTCTCACCGAGTCGGATAATGTTCGCCCTTCCACGCCTGTCCCTCGGACCTCCCACCCCTAACCCTTCCAACCCTGTCGCTACCGTTGCTGCCCCTCCACTTGGTACACAACGAAGAGGAACGAAGCGAAAGGGCAACGAGAACTTGTTGGGAGCATCACCCGAGAAACCAGGCAAACGGCAGAATTCCTTGGCACCCCACTAGTAGATGTATTTTATCATTTATTCTTTTTATGCAGTATTTAATGCTCGTTTTCTTACTTGTACCACTGTAACATACATTGAAACGTGAAATGCACTGCTTGACGCGTCGAAAGCGCATCGCACACCCTCCGGCTCGAATATATGCACATCATCACCGTGCTCCTGCAGCAATTTCTCCGCCGACGGGAGCTGTGCATCATCGAAGCGCCAGTAGAGCTCGCTGAATTCCATCCATGCACGGTGGATCTGCTGAGCGGAGACAGCCGGAAAGGCAGCCTGAACCTTGCCAACCAGCTCGACCGGCGTCGACCACTCAGCATTCTCGCGGATAATATCCAATGCTGCCTCGGGCATCGTAACATCGATGTATGGGGTATGCTTTACTCCGTGGAGAAGCTGGACGCTCACGGTGAGCTGACTATCATCTTCGTTCGTACGACAACTGATTGCCAGCTTGCTCCCGCAGCGATACCTCTTCATCCCGAGTGTATCTCGGTTGCGGACGTCCGGATCTTGTGAGGCCTTCGACTTCTTCTTGTGCGCTTCATCCTGGCTGCACCAGTACCGTGTGCGATGCCCGCTTTTAAGCGCTCGGTGGTCTTTAACCCTATGTAATCGCCACGTAAGTATCTATTTTGCAGAATGGCGAGAAGTCTCACGTAAAGCGGTAACCCCCGACTTTCCAGATCTCGGCGGCGACCATTTTAACGCGCTTCTTGGGAGACACTAATGGATCGGCACGCAAGGTGTAGCTGCCGCTGAAATCCACCGCTTTTCCGCCCCGAAATTCTGCTCTCAATGTATCAAAAAAGCTTTCGGCATCCGAGAAGCACTCGCCACCCTGTTTTTGGGTCAATTACAGTTGAGTCATGCCAACAGGCTTACCTTGTCCTCATCCTCATCCTCCTCATCATCCCAGGGCCTACCATCATCCGAGTCTTCTTTGTCGGCATCTAGGCTGGCCTGTATGTCATCTTTGTGGGACTGATCTGTCCGCGGGCGGACGGCTGGCCTGTCGTTGGTACTGCCAAGGGAAGGTCTTTGCTTTTGTTTGCTTTATGTAGTAGTGTTGTCATCGGCAGTAGCTTTCTTCTTTTGCTTGTATCTTCTTTGATTCTGGCTATGGATTGCGCGGCAGCTGTCACAGCCTCCATAGCGGGCATTTATAGGGATCCAAGTGTGGCACCATGGCTTGTTGCATTTTTTTGTGCCTGCGGGCGGAGTCGGCGGCTGCTCAGGACCGGCGTCCATACGAGAGGAAAGTGTTGATGCTCGCGACCTGTTGTTTGCGAAAGCGTCAGCGCACGTGTTGATGAGATATGCCTTTTTAGGAAAGATGATAGTGGGGGAGGTGTGCGTGCGCTACAATGAGCACTCGGACAACCGCATTGGGACGCGCCAAGCCGATGAGCCGGTTAACCCGCGTGATAGCCGGCCCTTCCCAAATAGGCAAGCCCGTGGGTGGGCCGTGCTTCCCTTCCACGCATCCACGCTCCGGCCACTCGCGGTCACTGTATGCACCGGGATCTCTTTCGCCGTGCTGAACGCGAGGAAGATGTTGCCGGAAGGGTTGTACGCGTTTCCGCCCATGCGCGCGAGGCCCATAATCGCGCGCTTGCGAGGCGGAAGGGTAGCAATGAGATGCGGAGACTTCTTTAAACAGAACCGGTTAAGCCACCGAGAAGACGGCCCTGTATCTTCCCGTATTCGTGGCTCGCTAACGGCGATGCGCCAAACCTCGCCCTTGCTTCGTCACACAAGCCCTCTCGATGCGCCCGCTCTGGACGAGCGGGCCCATCCACGCTACGTCACCGGCTCCCGGTGTTCGGGCCGGTAACGCGATTCAACACGATCCCGTGACCGTGTTCCCGAAACCAATATCACCCTGCATGCCCAGAGCCGGCTTTTTTACATCGAATCCTGCATCTCGGGACCCAAAGTCCGCGTTCAGACTCATATAATATTTTAATTAAAACCCGGTAGCTCACAGACAGTGGGCAATCAACCTTCTTGGGCGTAGCTCGGATTCGACACATTATGCGCATCCGGTGTGAATCAGGAAATTACTTGGTACAACTGATTCGAGGCGTACCGTGGGTGAGGATGAAAGATGTGCAACAGTATTATATTTCAGCTAAAGTTCGATATCACTCCCGACTCAATTCCTACCCTATTTCCCACCCAAGACTAGAGGAGTGCATTCAAGTTCGCCTCCCGCCTCACTTGCCATAGCCTTCGAGCTTCACCAACGCGCTGTCCGCTACCAAGCTCATCGTCGCGCCGATTGAATATGGAGCCTTAGCCAGCACGCCGTGCGTGTTCTCTCACCGCGGAATAATCAGTCCTGAAGTTGTACGAAATATACACTACCAGTCTCGAAATCAGTGGTACCCAAACCACATGAACTTCCTAGATCTGCGCCGCTGAAGGGTCGGCCGAGAGTTCGCGATATTGGAAACACTTTCCCGGTATCCCGACACAAGGCCAGGTCCTATTCCATCCCAGATCTCACTTGTTATTTATATTCAGTTATACATGTGCGGAACACAGAGAGTCGAGAGGCAGATTAAGAGAAGTGAGGAACAATCTCGGATGAAATAAAGTCTTCCAGAGTCCCGAATTTGGCTCCAAGAGCTACGAGATCAGGGTTCGGGACCGGCGTGTCTTTGTACAATCCACAATCGGATTGGTAGGCATACTGTGCGGTCCATCAGAATAAGCACATCCCGACGGATACATTCGTAGGGCGTACCATGACGTCTAACTCTTCGAGTCCAGCGGTGTCGATGGACACGAAGGTCACCTCTTTGCCGATGGCTAGATAACAGCTCGACGTTCAGACAAACGGCACCAATTTGCGGGACTCAGCCGTACCTGCAGAGATCTTGTTCGCCACCGCGGGATACGTCTCGATGAAAGTCACCACCGGGAAGGCTTTCCTCAAGATGTTCTTCGGGGAATCCCGGTAATTCTTGAGGAGAGCGACGACGGACGGGCCGAGGTCGTTCGCCACCCATGTGAATGTCTGGGTGGACGTTGGGCTGTACTTTGCCACGGGAATAGTATACCCGGTGTCCGTCTTCTGCAGCGCCCACCTGAGTAGAGTCAACCAGGAGATTTTCATGTAACAAGATTGAAGCGTACCCCACCAAGTTGTCAGCGAAGTATCCTGTATCGACGGCCGCGCAAGGAACACCCGAGGACTTCAGATATTCGCAGATCTCAGCCTTGCAGGCATGTTAGGTCGTGAGCAAAGAACTGGATAGATCTCCTCTCACTATCAATGTGGTACACCTTCGAGTACTTCCCGTTAGATAATGCCGTCGAACTCGGCAGCCCGCTGAAATTCCTGTCAGCTGGTGTGCATATGCTGTGCTTCGCAAAGCTCGCCTCCAAACGAAGAATTTGACGCCGACGGCCTTCGCGGCGTCGACCAAATTCTTGCCTTGAACGATCTCCCCACTTCCGTTCGGTGTTCCAGGGAATACCGCAGGATCCCAGAAGTTCGTCACCTGGGACCATATGTAAATTGAAATACCCAGGAACAGCGTCCCGGAGACGTACCCCGAAGACCGCGTCGCTGCCCTTGATAGCTTCCTTCAAGGATTCCACGTCAAATAAGTCGCCTTTGACGACCTCGACGCCCTTCGTCTTGAGCGCCTTCGCGGAATCAGAGTCGGGACTGCGGGTTACGGCCCGAGGCGTGAACGCCCCATCCGCCAATACAGCACTCAGCACCGCGGAGCCTTGCGATGCGAAACGACATCAACACTTGCGCATGACTTGCCTTGCTTTCCAATAGCGCCGAATATCGAGAGGGTGGGCATTGTGGGGAAAGGCGTGTGTTCTGAGTTGATCATTGACTCTACTCAGGTATAAATATGCCAGATCTGTAACATGTGCACTGCGGCCCGCTTGATCGCTTATGCTTCGTCAGCTTCTCCTTGATTATGTGCCTGCGCCCTAGTTGCTGTGGCTGGTGATGTTCCTTCGCTCTGGTTCTCCATTCATTGAGTTCATCAGGTCTGGATTATTACTATGCGTAAATGGTATCAGTAAATCTCTGCGGGAACCCAGGGTTGAGTTATGTAAGTCGCGGGGACTACAATGAAATCGTCGCGGTCCTCGATGATGTGCATCGCCTCCACGACCATTATTCTGGGCCACACGATTGGACATCGGAAACTATGATTCGGCGTCGGGCTGGGTGAAATTGAGGCGCGTGCGGCGGCGTTGAGGCGCGTTGAGGCGGCAGTGAGGCGGCAGTGAGGCGGCGGTGACTGTGTTTTGAGGCGGCAGGTGTTGCATAAGCCCCAGTTCCTTCAACACTCATTCCTGGAACTCAAATTAAGCTCGCACAGTGTTTATAAGTGCTAATACATCATTTGTTTACAAAAAACCCTCACTCATGATTTGGCCAATCAAACCTAGTCCACTGCAGGGAACTCTTTGTTTCTGATAATTGCAACTTATTCCACTCACCTGGAACATTACAGCACGAGACTACTTCATGTTTATGCCGACAAAATTGGCAAACACTGCGATGAACTGACCGCTGACCTCAGGCAGAAGTTGAATCTAGATTTCCTATTGAATTTAACTGACCGCGATGGCGACTGGATATAAAATTGCATGTTGAATGGCTTGCAGATACTGCTAGGTACTTTCAAATACTCCAATTGACAATCGGAGTCTCGCCTTGGTTGATCCTATGCTCAGATTCCTAACACAGCTCTCAGGGGGGGGGGGGGGGGATTTATTATACTCGCGAGGTCCACAAGATGAACAACGAGTCTACCGAGGGGTAACCAATAATCTACCCGTTATTGCTACTATTCGGGCCACGACTGTAGTGATTTATCGCAGGATAGTCCCCTTTTCCCGGGCAGGATTTTCTGCGCCTAACTTTGTACTCACGGTGGATTTACAGTAGACCGGTGATCAACCGTAACGTTGCTGCGACGCAGTCTCAATACAGTCCTGATGAAATCTTGCAAAGTGTGTTGTGGGACTCTGTGGTGTGATCATTAAATGGAGGAAGGGTAGGAGTTGCAGTCGGGTGGAATACCCGTGAGCCCTGCTACAACGGAGCAGCTTTCTTGGTTCCAAGTAGTCACTCGAGCATCAAATGTTATTTTCTTAACATTTTGTCCACATGCACAGTGCGATCAATCTGGCTGAATCTGATCTAATGACTCCCTCGCTCGGGTTAATGTTCCACCCCCAAGCACACATAACTAAGCACACATAATCTTCTATTCAGTGGCTGGGAAAGTCCGTACCTCAACTTCCCTAACAACTCAAATTATGCAATGTACTGTTGCTCAATATAAAGCTTGCACAGATTACAGGCTATTCAGGACTCCGACCTGTACATCGGTTTGAGCACTTTGTGGCTCTCATTTTTCCGATAGCTCATGCGCTCGAAGTCACTTCCAGCTGTGACTGGACTGCGTGAGTCTAGATGCCAGACCAATATAAGTTTGAATATGCTGCGGGACTACTAAGTTCAAAGTTGGAATAGAATCAGACTGAAACACAATGTAATTAATGCAGGATTCGGTGAACTGTCTCAACCCAACTCCCCGGAGGTTTGAAGGCTCTCTCTCCATAATTATCATGTTTCCAACGTACTCCAGTACAGTGTGCCTACCCTAAATACTTTGAACAAGGTTCAATTTACTTTATTCAACAAGGTTGGCCCATTCCCGGTACTGATTTAGAGGGTTACACTGTATGTTATCTGATACCTTCATGCGATGGTGAATGCTGTGAGCTACTGCTCTGTATTGATAGATTTTCCGTAGATTGGATCTCGTGCAGAATTATGTGTTGACCCGGCCCCGGTCACCCTGGTACATATATCCTTCTGCAAGTGGAACTCAGGCCTTGCATCCAGGAACGAGTGCTCTAGTTACTGATACTGGTGGAAATCACCCGATTAATGAGATGAAGTGAAGCGGCACTGTCGCAGGTTAAGGCGGTACTGAGGCGGCACTGAGGCGGCATCGAGGGGGCACTGAGGCGGCGGTGGCTGTGTCGAGGCGGCACTGAGGCGCGTTGAGGCGGCATTGAGGCGGCGATGAGGCGGCGATGAGGTGCACCGAGGTGCAAATGAAGTGTAATTGTATTGACTTCAGAATGTTGCAGACCAGCTGTTAAACACATTGAAACAATGAACGACATATGTACCACAACATCTTTGTTGAAATCAACCTCGGGGTTTACTTTCCCCCTGAACTGAACCAGAATTTGATGCTAAAATTTAGTTTTCAGGGCCTCTGAGTGCACAGAGGCCCCCCAAAACCATTATTTTAGAGATTCATAACTCCACGATGGGTTTACCAAGGTTCGGAATAAGTTCGGCGAAACGCCGCCTCACGCTGCCTCAGTGCCGCCTCAACGCGCGGCAGCCGCCTCAATTTCCCCAGGCCCTTCGGCGTCATGATGAAGGCACCGAGCACCCCTCGTGGATGGTCCCATCATTCAATCCGTTCCCGTGCGACGACAGCCCGCGCTAGGGGGACCATCGGATGAAGCCGCCCGCTAAGCTCACCCGGTAGCAGTGCGGTTATGGTGTTGGCCCCGTCGAACAGGGCTATGCAATATTCGAAAGGGGGATCCCTACGACATGGACGAACGCGGAGACCTGAAGGACAAGCGATGTGCACGCCCCCGGCGACATAGGCGTCGTCATGATGGCGAGAGTACTCGTGATCGGCCCCAGGAAAAATTGAAACAATCTTCAAACAAGAATCGCCTCGAAAATTCAGACAATATTCATCGATGATTTGAACCGGCTGTCCCCGAGCGGATAATCCCGAACCCCTGTCTGGAAAATCCTTAAGCGATACTGCATTCGGAAGCATCGATTTCGAACACAACGTACCGTACTTGATGTGTGCATTTGGAGTGTGATTTAAATTTGAACCGGTTTACTCCCTCATCCTGCGCAATTGACGTTCCGGAGCGGGTCTCAATGATTACGAGGATCGAGGTTCGAATTTGACCCTTTTCTACACCTACATTGTGTTATATCTCCGGTGTCAAGCGGAAAGACGTTGACTTAGATCTGTTACAAAGCGAGAATATCAGATCACATCCCATAAGGACCAGATTCACGAAAAGCTCACAGCAGGAAGCATTATTTCTGGTGCAGCAGCATCTTTGTATAGCCTTCGTGGCTCGAAGTCGAACGCTACTTCCACAACGGTCATCATAAAAAAAGTGAAACCATAGCAGTGTGCTCCAAACTTACCTTGTTCGTGTCCCATTTAGCCACTGGTTGCGGGAAACCGCGCTTGTGATATTCGCTCTCGAATCCCCGCCGCAATGCTAATCCTTCAGGCGATATGAATGCCGGAGCAAGTTCCCCGTCGGCCCAGACAGGACTCTGGCGATGGCTGCGATTAATGTGCTGTTCGATTCGTTCGCCAATTTTACAAACCGGAATGATTTACAGGACCTCGCTGCGGGATAGCGGGCCAGTGGATACTTCTAATTTTATCGCGAGGCACAGATCCGACATCGATCGTGTGTGTTTTTGTACGATACTGTATACGAAGATGCTAACGAAATAATGACCATGGATTTTACATTCAGGATTGATTTCAGACAGGAAGTAGCATAGTACAATGTGATCGTCGCCACAATACGTTTCAAGCAGAGATGAGATGATGCAACATTACACCTGTTCACTGGCACCCTGACTGGTACCCACAACCGCCCCACCCTCCTTTGGCAGGTATTCCTCAGTACCCTGCGACGATGTTGATAAGGTCTTCTGGTTCCAAGTCCGAGCGGGGGATGCCTCCACGTGGAGAGTTCCAGTGACACTGCGCTCATGAGTTTCGTCCTTTCTGAACGAAGGTATCCCGCTCTCGACCCATGATTGTTTGGTGGTTGTCGGCGTGGTTGGTCGGCGCAGATTCAATGTCAACATCAGGCTGTTCGTGTACCTGATATGGTGGAGTGAGCATCCGAAGTTGGTCCAGCGAGTAAATCGACGCACACTTTGCCCAAAATATATGCACTACAAGATGCCGCATACGTTAATTGGAGCAGGGAAGCGGATCTAGATTCGTTCGCTCACGGTACGAAATGATAGTTTGTGGCTGGATAGATCACGAACATCGCCAACTCGACCGCTGCACAAATGGCGGAGGCGGCACCCGTTTGTACGACGCGATGAATCAACGCAGTCAGCATCGTTTCCGTGGGACCCCAAGCCGATTGTTGTTTGGCCCGCGTCAACTGTATGGAGTGAGAGGCAGTTACGCGCGATTCTAGGAGGGACGCACGATGAAGGTCATGGACGTAGTAATAATGGCATCGACGGTGAAACTGGTCGAAAGCCAGAGCTGTAAAGGAGTGAGCTACCCTCCCTGGGTCGTATTCGAAATTTGCGTACGGTGACCTCGGGATGCACCAGTGTCAACTCTGCTTGTGTGGGGGTGTGAAGTACCTACATGCGGATGAGCATGCATCGGGAATTTGACGGAACGACTCACCAGGGCGCCCGCAAGTACCGCAGCAGTGCCTTGAGTGAATGCGAGCTAATAAAGTCGCGTCTCAATAAAAGAATTTGAGTAGAACTCTGGGCGGACCAGAACGACCAGCGCGGAAACAGCTTTGAAGAACCGGTTTGGCGCGAGGACCCAGATGCGCCTGAGAAACGATCGGTATTGGACGGTGCATTTCGGTGCATTGCGTACCACGCATAAAACATCTGAACGATGGCAGTGACTAGAGAACAGTTTATTAAGTAGCAGGGCTGGCGTTAGAATACCTGTCACTCACCAATACCACAAAGGGTTGGAATCATCGAAGCACTCCACGGGATAAAATTAAAGTCGCCCGGGTTCCCCCAAGTTGTGATGATGAAGAACCAGCCGAAGTGGGTCGAGGTGATGGTCTGGGCCACATCGAGGACGAGTAGCGCATTAACTGCAAGCATACTGGTTGAGCGTTCCGCCCGCTCAAGGAAAATGGGGAAGTACCGAGGATCCGAAGCGAGAGCTGCTCGGTGGGAAACGTTTGATAGTAGGTGTCTGGCGACGATGAAAGATATCAATGACTGCGGTTTCTCGCGACCCACCACTCACAGTACTGCATGGCAAGCATCCCCATAAACATCCAATTGAGAAAGGTTCCTATATACTAGCCATTCGTGTTAGTCGTGACCCCCTCCCGGAATGATGCTTCGTACCAAAGGCCCAATGCTGTTGAGATGGGGCTTAGCGATGTCCGGTGATATAGCACAGTGCAGCGTACATGGGTGCAACATCGAGAAGAGCCGTCATCTTGTGAATATGGCGGGTGCGTAAAGTGGAAGGGAGGTAGTACGATGTCAAGGAAGAAGGTCTTTTGACCGCCCCAGTTCAGGAGAGAAAGTCTCTGATCATTTTGATCCGCCGTGATTCCCGACTTTGACTCCGCTCGGATCACGCACAGACACACTCCCCCGCCCGAATCTATTATCGGGACTTTGTATTCAGCCGGAAGTTTCAGTCACGCATGGCCATCTGACGAAAGACATCTCAGACTCGCAGATGAACGAAATTCAAATCCGCGGCGGCAGATGTACCACCGATGACCATTACGTGCCTCACGAGTTCGACCTGCTTCCACTGCCTCGCGACTGCACCCTCGGAGACGGGGCCGGGGAAGAAGTGTGGACGATTGAAATTATTTCCCCACGCGCACAGCGCGGAAATCAAACGCACGAACGTGAATGCTACCCCAGGAGCGCCCCGCCAGGGGAACTCATCCACTGATCCAGGGAAGGAACATCTCCGCCAGGAGGCCCTCCGTGTCGAACAGCTCCGCAGCCTGGGCATTATCCAGGTAATCCTCAAGCCGTTCCACGAGCAGCGCATCATGCGGCGAAGCGCAGATGTCCAGCGAATAACTGACGAGGCGTAGCTCGTGCGCGAGACTACACACAACACTCAACGAAATTGGCAAGCGTATAAGAGTCTGACAGCACGCACTTCTCGAGGTCCCGCAGGCGTTCGGGGAGGAGTACCCCCGCCACCGGCGCCTCCTCCAGCGCGAACTGGGCGTAGTCGCGGAGCGTGTTCCACTGCATCGGCGAGTAGTGGATCGGCGGGAGGTACCGGCTGGCGCGTGCGAGCGCGCTTGCGCCCAGAGCCGCCATCTCGCGCGCCTGTGAACGAAGGAGGAACATGCGCTCTTGCGCGTGCGCGCCGCGGCGCAGATGGTCTGTCTGGGTAGGGATTTGCGCCCGGTATTCGAGCTCACGGTGCAGCGGGAGGGCAAGGCCCGCGAAGCCGAGGATAAGGCCGGACGCGCAGGCGCGCACGATGCCGTCCGCGGTAGAAAGGTAGGGCGTCTGGGGGTCAGGAGTGGATGTGCCGAGTTCGGCGTCTACGCGGTCAAGGAGGAGTGAGAGTATGGCGTGGAGGAGTGACAAGGACCCTAGGAACTGCATCACGGCGCCCTCGGAGACGGGGCTAAAGCGTGCATTGTCTAATTGATGACTTAATGTTCGCACAGGGCAGAAATAGTCCAGGCACACCTCCTGTGATTGTGTTCCATAATTTTCGTGCAAGACATGTGACGTGGAACGTATCTGTACAGGCATCCGAGGACCGCTCAAAAATGAAATTATGGGTAAAATCCACTTTGCAACGCACATGGCTTCATAGCTTCATGAATGGGGGTAGCCCGGGTGTCCCAGCGGCGCCTTCCAGTGAAGCCAATAGCGCCTCAGCCGTGGACGGTGCAGAGCCGCACAGTAGGAGTTGATCGTCGTGGGTGCTACAACAGGGATTAATGAAGTGAAAGATAAAGACAAACGCGAAAAAAGCGACATTAGAATGGGGTTCCTGTTTCTGGTTGCCACAAGCCCCTCGACCATCTATATCATGCATGGGATGAGTATCCATACAGCACAGACTTCGAAACCTCACAAGGAACCCGGCCCACCGAGCCCCGGATGCAGGAGGGACGCCGGATGTCCGCCACGAGGGAGCTAGAGCGCGGAGATGGGACATATACGCGCTGGCCATGGGCGTGAGCTGCTGCAGACATCGCCTGTAGTCTCACTTTTCAGAGATGAAGCAAAGACGGGTGTAACCCTTACCCTGGGCGATGAGATCGAGGAAGAAACACGATGCAGCGTTTTCGTTGGAGACCTCGAGCATGATTCCACAGTCCCACGCCGCCTTGAGCGCCATAGTATGGAGTGCACGATGCACCGCCGATCTCCTTGCGCCGCACCCGCGCACATTTGACTTTGAAGCAAAGAATGCCTGATCATAAAATGATTCAGGGCGGGGACCGTCGCCGAGCATGACTTCATGGTACGAGACAAGAGAGGAAAACGCGATGATACATAGGGCAAGAACCCTACATTGCGGAGGAAGAAAACACAGTTGAAAGGATACCGCGCGGATCTTCGTGTTGATGGAGGTGGCTCTGGTAAGTGGATTTAGGACTTGAGCCAATTGGTCGAAGCCTGTGCTCCATGATTAATAACTGCCAGCGAAATGAGATGTTTCTTACATTGAAAGAAGTGAGAAACGAGCTGAGGTGTGAGCTCTGGGCACTCGGCTGTGCTTGCGTTGACCGGGATGGACACAGTCATCGATGAAGAGGACGGTGCATAAGACACCAGCTCCTGCTGCGGAGGGGACTGCGGATCTGGGACTGGATTCTTGCGCGGCCGCCCGCGAGGAACTGACGTGGTTGTGCATCTGAGGGAGTTTCACAGGCATCTTCAACAATCAACTGGAACCTACACGAGATTCTTCTCCGCGCATCGGGGGCATGGTGCGCCGTATGGCTGCGGATGGCACAAAACGCGCCGGGACTGATGCAAGTGGGTGTGAGTAACAGACAGTACCGATAGCAATGACATGAAGCTGAACGAGCCTTGCAGAAATCACAGGCTGGGGGTTTTGGTCGTCTCTTTTCTCGTATTCGCGGCGTTGGCATGTTGGGCAAGAGGGTGGACTATCATCAATTCACACGAGGTCACATTCAGAGGCTCTGTCCTTCGTCATATCCGCATGGGGGTAACAGCCTAATGAACTGAAAAATCACCATCGAATCAAATTCACAAGGCCCTCCGGGTACCCCTGTAACCTCCACAGTGCCTCCACATTAGCTGTGTCACCTACAAACACCACTGAGAATGCAAATTCTGACAGAGTGCACCATAAATAGGATGCATTGGTGTGCGTTTTGCTGCATAATCGTGAATATATGCTGCTGAGCCTGCCTTTAAATTTTGGATTTTGTTACATATTCGACGGTTTGGAGGTCAATGCTGGATGGATGTTTTTTAGTTTATGTTCTTTGCAAAGTGCTTGCCACATTTTTGCTGCTCGTAGGCAGACTGGTTATGAGTCTAGCTACACGGCTATCCCGGCTTCCATCGGAATTTGACGGGAAAAATAACCGTTGGAATGCAATGGTTTTTTTTTGGGCTTTTTTCGATTCAAGTAAGCTAAGGCCACGGTTTGTTGACCGAGGGGTCATCAGTCCCCTCCGCCGGCTTCCCACAATTTTGGAACCACACCAGAAGGCTGGGGCTCAAAAAAGGACTTTTTCGGCAATCAATTCCTATTGGATTCCAATGAATATTTTTCCCGTCAAATTCCGATGAAAGCCGGGATAGCCGTGTACAGGCAGGAGCAAGGAATGGGCCTACCAAATGCTCCAGAAAGAAAAAAAAGAAGAAAAAAAGGAGTTTGGGGAAGCCGGAAAAAGGAAGAGTCTAGACCGCGGTCTCGGAAGTTGCCGCGGCAATGCGACAAGGAAAGCTGTTCAAGCCACCGGAAAGGAAAGAGTCCAGACCTAAATCTCGGAAGTTGCCGCCGTAATCTGAGAAGAGGAAAGCTTGTTTTCAAAGCGCCGGAAAAGGAAGAGTCTGGTCTCGGAGGTTGCCGGTCACCTGAAACGTTGGAAAGAGAAATCCGGAAGATACCGCTATGATGCGAGCTGAGATTAGCTTAGGTTCGGTATCATACAAGCTCCATTTTGACGATGCCGCGCAATGCCGGACATAAAAACAAACACAAATACCAACCAAACAGACTACGGGCACACCTTCAGCGAAGGGCCGGCTTACCGAGCGGCACAGGCTTGCTCTAAACCTAGGATTAGCTGATTGTAGACCTGTTTCCTTAAATTGGTTACAGGAATCTTTCACATCCAAGCTCGTTGTGGATGAGTCCCTCCGCGAGGACGGAGACCTGAGGGAACATGGGAAAACTAGCTAACTGATCCAAATTTCAGGAGGAAATTCAGCGAGATCCGATGGTTTCTGGCGGATTTTACATTGTATTTGACGACGGAGATCACCATTAGTAAACACTAAGTATCCGATCACTGACTCGCTGATGAAGCAGTCGGAGGATGTCCAATATCCGCCGATCTATGCCGCTGACCTCGGAATATCCACACTAACGCTGGATCTGAGACCTAGATCGACTCGACATTACTATTGAGTCCAACCTTCAAGAACTCGGGGCATCCCATGCGAGGTAGAAAAGCTCAAAGTCGCAAAAAAGACCATACGGCGGGGAAGCACATGAGAATGAGATTCTTCTCATCGTAACGTTATAAATTCTGATTTACGAGACTACGGCGGAGCGGGATAAGCTGCGGCATACCCGTCGCGGGTTACCAGCGCACGCCGCCGCATTGGAAATCCGGCTGCAGCAACTGCACGGACCAATCAACTCAAAGGAGATGACTACCACGACTACTTATGGACCGTACAGGATCTTCTGAGCTGGGGAAACCGAGCTGGCGAGACTGGCAAAACCGAGTCAATTACATGGAAGGAACAGAAAGCCAACAGGATTCAAAGAAGGTGACCTTGCCGAAGCGAGTCAATTGAGTCAACCGGCACTATATAGGTATTTCTGTTTGCGGGCGTCCCCCAAGGTAAGCCGCCGGTGATAAGTGCCATCCCGGCCAGCGGATTGGGTACAAATGGAGCTAATATGAATTACGTGCGACGGAGAACCTGGTCAGGAGATTCTCCCGTCTCGCGTGAGATAACTTTTGCAGCTACTTTTGCTCTCTTCTGCTATACCGTCGCGCAACCAGCACTGTGTAATGATTCCAATTTTACATCTGCAGGGCGCCAACTGTCATATACCCGGTTGTGCTCCGCCGCCTGATCCATTGTGGCGCCAACCGCCGCGGAGCCACGAAGGCATATCGGGGAATTTCGTGATGCTGAATCGCCGACTGATTTATGTTCAAAGAACACAGACAGGTAAATGGAAAATGGTGGAATCTGGACATTATGTCTTTCGGTGTGACAAGGAAATTTTTACATCCCCAATGGCTGATCATTAATTCATGTTGCTTGTGGCACCAACCACTTTGCTGCTCTATGTGAGCACGGGTCTCGTAATAGTCACCTCACGAATCCTGCGGAAGCCATCATTGTCTGAGCATGGAATCCCACCCTGTCCCACCTACATGGTTGTACAAGGGTACATACCGGTTCTCCTGCCGGTCATGCAGGTATGTGTTGGGGGAGCTTGATTCGTCCTAGATCACGCACCCGAGGTAAAGTTCCTCGAAGACATCGACAAGTGCCGTCAGCTTCGGTCTGATTGATGGAAGGGTCAATGATACGTGAGTGAGAGGATTGTGGGATGAGCCACAAGTGAAACGATCGTCACCATGCGGCTCTTCCCTCTAGCATGAGAATGCCCGAAGCTGCGGCACCTTAGTCACAACGGTCTTATTCTTTAGGCGGCCGATTCTAAAGCATCAAGCCAGGATCTTAGAAGAGAAAGGCATACATCTAAGAATCAGATTCCTCACACCTCACAAAGAAACCCACACGAAATGCCGAAATAATATTTACCAACTGCGGTTCTATAGGGTCCTATGTATGAATGAATATTCTGGATTGCTTCATCAGACGGTTGCAGCCCCAGGAGACGAACTTGGATGATGATCGGGTTCTCCTTGGGTTCTCCTTCTTTCGAACCCCGCGGCCAACAACAAACGGCATAGCCAGGTGATTAAAAAGAGCATAGGACCTGAACTAGGGTCGGTAACCCTTCCTTCTGGACCCACGGTACTACCGTCTCACCACTCGTTCACGCACTCGCCGCATTCTCAAGATGCCGTCTGCTCTGCTCGATGTTGGACCAATGTACGCTGCGCTCTGCTTTATTACCGGACATCTCCAAACCGAGACCACCACAGCATTGGGCCTTTGGTACCAAGCATATTTCCTGTAAAGGGATCCCGACTAACACGGATCTCTAGTATATAGGAAGCTTTCTCAATTGGATGTTTATGGGGATGCTGGTCATGCAGTACTGTGAGCGCTGCGCCGCGAGAAACCCACATTCATTGATATATTTCATCGCCGCCAGACACCTACTATCAAACATTTCCGACCGACCAGCTCTCGTTGCGGATCCTCGGTACGACTATATTTCCTTGCGCAGGCGGAGTGCTTAAGAGGTGTGACTGAAGTTAATGCGCTATTCATCCTCGATGTGGCCCAGACGATCACCTCGACCCACTTCGGCTGGTTTTTTATCATCACAACTTGGGGGAACCCCGCCGACTTCAACTTTGTCCCATGGAGTGCTTCCATGATTCCAATCCTGTGTGGTATCGGTGAGCAGCACGTACTCTAACGCCAGCACCGGTACTTCTTAAACTGCCGCTCTATAGTTACCGCCATGGTTCAGATGTTCTATGCATGGTGAGCACGCACAGATGGCGCATAGTTCATGCAATGCTCATGGCTTCTCAGGCGCATCTGGGTCCTGGCACCGAGCCAGTTCCTCAAAGCCGTTTCTGCCTTGATCGTTGTGGTCCGTCCAAAGTTAGATTCAAAGTCCTTTATTGAGACGTGTGATTTATTAGCTCGCATTCACCCAGGGCACTGCTGCTATAGTGGCGGGGGGCCTGGTGAGCTCTCCCATCAATTTCACAATGAATTATGCTCATTCCAATGTAGGTGCTTCACACCCCGACACAGACCGAGCTGGCACAGGTGCATCCCGAGGTTACGGTACGCAAATTCCCACCTCGAACCAGGGAGGGGTGCTCAGAAGTTCATAGCTCTGGCTTTCAACCAGTTTTACCGTCGATGTCATTATTACTGCGTCTATGACCTTCATTGTGCGTCCCTCCCGAGCACCGCGTGCAACTTTCTCTAAACGCTTGCAGTTAACCCGGGCCAAACAAAAATCGGCCTGGAGTCCTACGGAAACGATGCTTACTGCATTGATTCATCGTGTGGTACAAACAGGCGCTGCCTCCGCGATCTGTGCAGCAATTGACTTGGCGATGTTCGTGAGCTATCCAGCCACAAACTTTCATTTTGCACCGTAAGTCAGCAAATCATGATCCATTGAGCTTATTTTAATTGACTTGTGCTCTGTAGTGCATATATTTTAGGCAAAGTGTCCGTCAATCTATGCGCTGGACTAACTTACGGTGCTCACTATGACATATTAGGTACACAAACAGCCTGATGTTGACCCTGAATCTGCGCCGGCCAACTGCTGGGACAAGCAAAAATCAATCAGGCACCGAAAGCGGGGTCGCGTCTTTCAGAATGGAAGACACTCGCAAGCGAGGGGTCTCTCGGGCTCTCGACGTGGAGGCGTCTCCTGCAGGAATTTGGAACCAAAAGGTAGGTTCATGCATTTGGCATCATCACCCTTGCTCACATCTTCATAGGGTACTGACGAATACATCCAAAGTAAGGGTGGGTTGATTGTGGTTGGCGGCCATGATGGGCAACGGGTGTAACATGATAGCATCTTTGTTTGAGTTTGAATTTGATACGGAGCCTCTATCGCAGCGGCAGTCGCATTGTACCACTAGTTTCTGTTCAGTCAAAGTCAAGGTTGGGGACGAGATCGGCCGTATTGGATTGGGAAGAGAAGCACAGGGTGAATAAAGAATCGTGAATATCAGATACGTGGTAGCTGTGCAAAAAGATAGTCCTGTTGTTACCACGGGGGTCCGATCAGGGTATTCACTTATTAGTATGACCAATCACCTTTTTAGGGGTGAGATTCGTGTATTTCCAGCGGACAACGGTGTAGACCGACACTTTACCTGGCTGCAAAGAGATCTGTCTGTTCAGAATTTTGTGAATTGGCCGGTGCCTCTCGCTATTGGACTAGCTTGATGGCCAGTTTCGAGCATTTGGCAAATGATTGGAAATCACCAGCCAAAAGATTCTGATCAGGACCCCCCAGATTTCAATAAACGAAGTATGAGCTTCGAGTTGAAGTGTCTGTCTACAAGAGACTAGTAAAAAGAAGGTTAGAGTTAAGATAAGCAGCGTGAAAATTCTTTGGAAGTTGAGATTCATGGATACGCCATGCGACAAGTTCACTGCTCGTGGTAGAACACGCGAGGTACGAGCAAAATTTGTTGTAACGTCTGTTTATAAGAGACTATGTTCGCGGCATCCGGTAACGATGATGTGGTACAGCCAGTGGTTTGAGACATGCAGACACAATTCAGTCCAAGTTTTACGTTTGTTATATTGCATAGGAACAAGCACCATCATCTTTTTGTTTTCTGACGAGTCACTACGCCGAGCGCTGCCAGGCGCTGTTGTAATCATGCCGATCAACCGGCTGATCTGACTCATCAGGCCGAGGTTGTATCTGTTGAACCGCCGGGACCACGGCCGGCACTGAGCGGAGATCAAAGTCTTGGTGATCTCCGATTTTTGTCGCCTTTCTTTTCCCAGCCGTTATAGCGATCCAAGGAATTGCAACAATGTCCTGAAGCTGCAGGAAAAGACCGTGACCACCGATATTCCGACCCCATGTCTAGCAACGAGATCGGAACAAGATCGGAATTTATCCTCTCAAAGATGCGGTTCAGTAAGCGAACCTAACCTGAATGTTCAATCTTTGGTCCTTCTCAGAGTCTTTTATGCCTCTAGCAAATTTACATTTCGTGATATTTCTCTGTCGTAGGTTACTGCAGAGTTTCGGTAATTAAATTTTTACAAAAGAAACATATCCTTTACTAGCATGAACCCGTGCTACGCACGGCCGTCGGTGATCAAGAATTCGAAAGTCCGGTCGGCAGGAGGACACAGAACATGCGTGCTTTCAAGCCCTATGCTCCAGAGAACACTTGTGCTACCTGTAGATATCTGCAGTGGAAAACCGAAGTCTCCCCGAACTCGTAGTACCCAAACAAATGCAAGGCTCCCCGACCTCATAGTACCCGAAAGAAAGCCTCCCTGCACTGGTAATACAGACCTGAAAGCTTGAGGTCTCCTTGCACTCATGGTATTAGCTCAAAGATTAAATGATCCGCCGGTACGGGCTCAAAAGATTGAGTTCCTCTGAACTCGTATTCTCTGAAATGCACTCGTAGTACCCGAAAGCTTGGGCTCTCCCTGCACTCGTGGTATTAGCTGAAAGATTAGAGATCCCTGCACTCGCATGCCGGTAAACTGAGTTCCTCTGCCCTCGTGTTCCCTGAAAAATTGACCACTGAAATTTTTCGGGAAGACTGAAGTCCCCTGCACTGGTGGAGTCTGAAAAATTGAGATCCCCCTGAATTTGTGCTATCTGAAATATTGGAAGTCCCAAAGAAGTCCCCCGTACACCCGAGGGCCGGAAAATTTTGAATTCAAGTTCGTTCATTGCAAGCAGGCAGGAAAGATTTCATTTAGATTTCACTAACTCTAGCTATCTAAGAGTACATGCATAGACTCGGAGAAAATAGGCCAAGCGCAGGCAAGCGCGCACAGCGCATGGGCCTCGTGGCAATGATATAGACAAGATGTAGGCTGCCGCTGAGGTCTCATTTCTTGGTGGATCAGGGATGTCGGGTTGTATAAGCTGATGTCCGCTGTCATGGAAGTCGAAATACACAAAAAAGCATGCCAGAGAGTGCGTCGACGGGCGAGAAAGACGGGATCAGATGCAGTCTTTGTTTGTCCGCGCGTGGTCAAAGCCCACGGATAAATCTGATTGGCCAGTAGAAGTCCTTATGTAATCCTTGTCCTTTGTATAAGTAGATCGGCATGGCGGACCGCAGTCACGGCACAGCCTGAATGTGACCTCGTGTGAATTGATGATAGTCCACCCTCTTGCCCAACATGCCAACGCCGCGAATACGAGAGAAGAGACGACCAAAACCCCCAGCCTGTGATTTCTGCAAGGCTCGTTCAGCTTCATGTCATTGCTATCGGTACTGTCTGTTACTCACACCCACTTGCATCAGTCCCGGCGCGTTTTGTGCCATCCGCAGCCATACGGCGCACCATGCCCCCGATGCGCGGAGAAGAATCTCGTGTAGGTTCCAGTTGATCGTTTAAGACGCCTGTGACAACCCCCTCAGATGCACAACCACGCCAGTTCCTCGTGGCCGGCCGCGCAAGAATCCAATCACGGAACCAGAGTCCCCTCCGCAGCAGGAGCTGGTGTCTTATGCACCGTCCTCTTCATCGATGACTGTGTCCATCCCGGTCAACGCAAGCACAGCCGAGTGCCCAGAGCTCACACCTCAGCTCGTTTCTCACTTCTTTCAATGTAAGAAACATCTCATTTCGCTGGCAGTTATTAATCATGGAGCACAGGCTTCGACCAATTGGCTCAAGTCCTAAATCCACTTACCAGAGCCACCTCCATCAACACGAAGATCCGCGCGGTATCCTTTCAACTGTGTTTTCTTCCTCCGCAATGTAGGGTTCTTGCCCTATGTATCATCGCGTTTTCCTCTCTTGTCTCGTACCATGAAGTCATGCTCGGCGACGGTCCCCGCCCTGAATCATTTTATGATCAGGCATTCTTTGCTTCAAAGTCAAATGTGCGCGGGTGCGGCGCAAGGAGATCGGCGGTGCATCGTGCACTCCATACTATGGCGCTCAAGGCGGCGTGGGACTGTGGAATCATGCCCGAGGTCTCCAACGAAAACGCTGCATCGTGTTTTCTCCTCGATCTCATTGCTTAGGGTGAGCGTTGCCCCTTGTCTTTGTTTCATTTTGGACACAAGCGAGACTACAGGCGATGTCGGCAGCACCTCACGCCCATGGGCCAGCGCGTATATATCCCATCTCCGCGCTCTAGCCCCTTTCTGGCGGACATTCACTGCTCTTTCTATATCCGGGCCTTTTTGGGCCGGGTTCCTTGTGAGCGTTCAAAATTCTTATGGTTTCTTGTATGAACCCGTCACTCGCGTAGATGGCTGAGGCCCTTGCGGCGATTAGGAGCAGGAAGGCCGTTTTAATGTCGGGATATTCTCCCTTCATCGTCTTCTTCGCGTATTAATCCTTCTTGTAGTACCCGCGACGACCAGCTCTTCCTGTCCGGAGAACCACCCACGGCCGAGGCATTGCTGGCTTCCCTGGAAGGCGCTGCTGGAAGCCCGGTCCCGCTCCGTTGTTTGAGGCTATGAGGCCATGTACGTCCTCAAATTCATTAAACTCCTTGCGACCGTACTTTTTTTCACCTTATAGACATGTTCCACGTCACCTGCCTCGCACGTCGGTTATGGGAGACGATCGCTGGAGGTGCGCCTTGATTATTTCCGTCGTGTGCGAAAACCAAAGGCGGCAATCAGACAACGCACGCCTCAGCTCCGTCTCCGAAGGCGCAGTGATGCAGTTTCTAGCGTCCCTGTCGCTCCTCCACACGATCCTCTCTCTCGTGCTCGACCGCGGGGACGCCGTGCTCGTCACATCCGCCCCGGCGTACCACACGCCGTTTCTCGCCGACGAAGATGGCCTCGTGCGGCGATGTACGTCCGGCCTCGTCCTCGGCTTCGTGGGCCTCGCCCTCCCGCTGTACCGCGAGCTCGAATACCGCACGTTGAACGGCCCCGCGACCTACGGCACGCACGCAGAAGAGCGCATGCGCCTCCTGTGTGCACCGGCGCGTGAGATGGCGGCGCTCGGCGTGCGCCTACTCGCGCGCGGCAGCCGGTATCTCCCGCCGATCCACCACTTCCCAATACAATGGAACATGCTGCGCGACTACGCGCTGTTCGCGTTGGATGACGCGGTGATAGCGGGGGTGCTCCCGCCCGAACGCCTGCGGGACCTCGAGAGGTGCGTGTTGTCAGCCTCTCCCGTTGCCAATCTTGTTGAGTGTCCGGTGTAGCATCGCGAGTGAGCTGCAGCTCGTGAGCTATTCGCTCGACATCTGCGCGTCGCCGCACGATGCGTTGTTCGTCCAGAGGCTCGACGAGTACCTCGATAATGCGCAGGCCTCGGTGCTGTTCGACCCGGATGGCCTCCTGGCGGAGATGTTCCTTCCCTTAGAGCACTGGATGGGCTCTGCCGCCGACGGGCCGCTGCTGGGGTGGCAACATTATTTCATATTCGTGCCTTTATATTCGCCGCGAAGTCGTAAATGCGATGTCTCCTTATTTCCTCTGCTGCAATACAATACTGAGTCTTATCCCCTCGGAACACACACCATTGTTTACTATACTGGGCCTGACCTATATGGCGCACTTTTATTCCCGCGCAAAACTTTTTGATTCCCGCCCCTAAAACGCGGGGTTTTCCGGCCTCCCGCGCCAAAAACAGACACCTCCATGGGGCAGTCTTTGATGCGCGCAACTCGAACCTCCGCGCAAAATAAACTCGACCCCCGCGCAAGATAAAGTCAAATCCCGCGCAAAAAAACATAAATTGTCCCCGCGCAAAAGAAACAAGTAAAGACTTGAAGGTTCACGTGTTCGCGATCGAATCCACGGGGCCAGGTCCCACCGGAATTTACTAGCCTCCATCATGAGATCGACTGCGGCGGGTTCTGGTGGCTATTCTGCTACCGTCACGGTCTTGATCTAGCTCCTGTGGTGTATCTCAGAACCGTGGCTTTTAAATTGAACGAGTACAACATGCTGGTCTTGTCGAACCATGTTTCTTACGCATTCCAGTAGCCCATGTGAATGTGCCAATCATATGATCATGGCATGACTCTGCTTCAACCAGCACGAAACCCCCAGCATGTGAGTGCTGTTTAGTCTTCCATTGCTAGTGGGCCATGGATGTGCACCTCCTGACTCTAGAACCTCTCACAAAGACTTTAAATTCTCTTTGTTCTTCAAAGTCAATATCGGGTGCTGATTTATAATAATTATGCCGATGGCTTCACAATTCTTGGTCGAGAGGTTCTAAAGTAAGTGGGTATGTCATCTTAGGTCTTCCACTTTCAACTTCAGGTCTAATCCCCAACCCAAAGACAATATTAACGGCTCTCAGAGTCTCCTTCAACTTCTCTGTGTTCTGGCTTTCCACCGGTCGGTATTCAGCAGTCCATTTACTATTTGCATGTACACAATTTAGATATCAGGTCCTCTTGCATGAACTGCAGCTTCTTCATCTTACTTGAAGGGACCAGAGCGATGCACATCCAGTTGCCCAAACTATTAGTGCGGCCACAACTTCGGCATTTCAGATTCACCATCATTCGGAGTTTCGGTGCACGGTCGGTCACTCTCCTATTTCCTGTCTCCTATGGGCCTCCAACAGTTCAGTGTACTTATTTGATTTGCAACTCTCATCCAACAGCTGCATTCAAGTCTGATTTAAATTGTTCAACCATAAGAACCTCTGTGAAGTAACTGCTTAATCTTATTGTGTTAGTCCACAGAGCGGCTATCCTCCAGAGGCTACCTTGCAGGATTAAGGTAAGTGACACCGTTGATTCAGCCAAAGCTGGATTTTTATTACTAGATCCAGCATTGATGTGAGCAGTCTGCCTTGGGGGTATAATTTCTAGCCGAATACCCAGTGGGTCCTTCACATTCTTTGTTGAAGTAATGTTCATTACAGCTAATGGCAGTACCGAAGGTGCGAACGAAAAATTCCCGTTTGGGATGTTTTCGAAGAATTACACAGAACTCGGTCAGTTCTCAACAGATTAGGATAAATGTTAGATAGATCTACTGGGATAATTCATGCACAATTGCTGATAGAAGGAAACCAGTCAAAATGAACTGTATTGGGTCACCTAGTTCTTCAGGTGGTTTCAGCAATGAATGAAGTCTAGTGAGGTCCAGGCTTGTTCAAATGACCTGATTGTTCGCAAGGTAGCACTCAGATATGTCCGGGAGTGTATCATACACCCAGAAGTGTATCAAGTCTGTTGTTTGATTCAATTCTCACAATACCCACTGGGCTGCAAAGTCATTGTGAGCAGCGTAGAATAGATTGTCTAAAATTCTGGCTCTATGACATGTTTAAGAATGTATCTAAGTATTCCCACGCAAAAAACTAAGGTGCTGGATTATGCATGGGCTGCATTCATTACCAAAACATGAAATCCCAGATCATTCAATATGTGATAATTTTACATGTTTTTTTCTATCAGTAATTGCACATGAATTATCCCAGTAGATCTATCTAACTTTTATCTGTTGAGAACTGACCGAATTCTGGGTATTCTTCGAAAACATCAAAGCCGCGACTCACAGTTTGCTCTCAGTTTCTCACAGCCTGCCTTTGGCTCAGGACAATTGAAGAAGAATGGACCACTTGCAACACTCCCGGGGAATGTAGTTAGGTTAACCCCAAAACTCTTCACCCAGTCGCTGGCAGTCTGGCACCGGTGTATGCACTGGCACTGCAATACCGTGCTTCCTCGAGACGACGGCGCAGATGAAAATGGCCAATATGCAACTAATCCACCCAGCATCCGTGTTAGATGGCATCTGTGGCGCACTGGTCGCAGATAGCGCTTAGAGCCACTGATTGTCAGTCAATTGACATCGCCCGCGAGTAGTCCGTTCCTCGTAACTGATTCAGGTTACACTGATGACCCCTGTCGCAGAAGGCTGAATCGCGTGCCAATGTCTGAGCCATTACTAGTACACCGGCATCGGGCTGACACATGGCCGCCACCTGAACGCAACATGTGTGCTAGATGTCACCGGAGAATGGTTGTCAGATGCTGCTTAGCTGGAGGCCAGGTTTAATCTCCTATGGGTCCAGCATGGGTCCAGGTCAAGTTGGCTATGAGCTGGAGCCAAACCTGCCTACAGAGCCAGGTTCCAGGTCCTAGACCGGGGTTTTTATTTTATTTTATTTTATTATTGCAGGCGCGTTTGCGGCAAAAGAAGATGTTTAACATTGAACAGTCAGGGTACAGCAAGTACTAAGCATACATATAGCAGATGAGCTCTCCGCTACACCCTAGACAAATAAAGAGAGGAACCGACGAATGCAATGTTGGAATATCTCCAAGCCGACTCGTACGAAACGTGTATTAAGCTGCTGGCACAGCCATACACTGCATGGTTGTGATGCTGGCATGGATATGCACAGCAACGTTGTGAGACACGTTTCAGCTGGTCTGAAACCTCATACCTTCCATTGTTCAACCTCTCTATTTACTCTTGTGTATTACATTGTTCCCAAGGCTATAAAAGCCCCCCGATTTCTTGAATAAAACAATCTTGATCTTGCTTCCCCACTCTTGCCCCCTCTGTGAATACCCCCATTTTCACATGCAACTCGTCAAATGAGTGGATATAAATGATGCACACAAACGAGCTGATGTAAGATCATTTGAGCCTTGAACGAGGGAAACAGATGGTTGTGGATGCGAACGAAGAGTGCATAGAAGTGTCAGCACAGCAGCTCATCGGGTTCTCGAAACGCAACTGAGGCAACTGGACGAGAGAAAAGCAGAGTTGGAAGGAACAAGCAAACAAGCAGCTGGAGTATAGACCAGAATAGTATAGAGAATAGTAGAATAGTACAGGGTTTATATACAAGCGCCAAGGGATTTATAGGGGACTAGGGGGTTTGGTGTCTGTGGTAACAGGACACATAGGTTAATGCGCAATATTAATACCGATCATTGTTTCTATGATCGGGATGTGGAGGGGTTGAGTCTGGGATACCGGAAAAGAATTCCGGATCATGACAAGAAGTACGGGCGAGGTGGTTGAAGACTTGAGATCTGAGAGCCAGATTTGAGCCTTGATGAGCGCTTGGTGCATACATATACAGGAGATGTCGTTGTCGAAGACTTGAAGATCCGAAAAGTGCACTTGAGCCTTGAAGGCTTGAAGATTTGGGCCTCTAACATGAAGCCGATATAGAAAAAACCGATGCATGGGCTACTTGAAGCTTTGAAGGAAGCTGAGGATAGATTGAGGGCAAATGGAGCAAGGAGCACCCGAGAGATGCAGACATGTACGAGCAGAGAAACTTGACAGGACACACATGTGCGCTCTGGAAAGTACGCACTTGCTAGCATTCTCTCCTTGCTGGTCTTGTGGGATTGACAAGCGCGACAATGATGCTAACTCCTGAATTGGGAGGCCAAAAGCAGCACGTCGACGTCCGCGATGTTTTTCTTCTCGGGTGGGAGACAAGCATCGAGTGGTGGCTTGCAAACCAAGAGACCGAAAGCCGAAAGCTCGAAGGCATGATGCGCGGGGCATGAGCCCGGAGATGAGACAGCGGTGGGTCTATGAGATGGCTCAGAGACAGCGCAACGGAAGGCGGTGGAACAGGGCCAACGGCGCATCTGCGAGCTTGTGGGGTGGATAGGAGGAAGAGGTGGTGGTGGAGGAAAGACAATCAGAACCGTCACTTCCGATGATACAGCGCGTCTGGCGCTAACCGTGAAATCCCGCTATTTTGCGAGTCCTAGGACTATTCCGAGTCCTAGGGCTACCTTGCCCGGTGCTATACAATTAGGATCAGAGCTGAGCTCCGAAGCTGCTGGTCATATATCGATGATGCTGAGAGAACCGTAATGTTATCCTGGGCATACTACGGCTTGGTCCCATTCCATGGGGGTCGGCATAGTAGTCCGAGGGGTATCAAGAAGTTCGTTAGATGTAGTCCACAACCTATACCTAGGGGCAGGTTACACTAGAAAGAGCTAGGTATTACCAAGGAGGTTAAACGAAAAGCCTAGACAAAGATTAAGTACCAAGTTAGACACAGACGGCTGGATGGAACCAGTCCGAGGAACAATAAGTCACCGTCCAAGGACAAGGACTGTGACCGGACATGATCATGTTCGAGGACTTACTACAGTCCGAGGACTATGTTGAATAGGATACTTATGATGTCCCGAGGACCTTTGCGGGTGCCCCCAGACCGGTCATATGGGCAATAGGAGACATTGTTGACGTCCGAGGAGCCCTTGCGGGTGTCCACTGACCGCTCACACACTTACAACAAGAACACTTAGATGTCCTAGGAGTCCATCGCAGATGTCCCGGGACCGCTCTAAGTCGTTTCATGGACACACTTCCGGTGGATCCCGGGAATGATCAGAACATGTGACGGATGCGACGTGTCCCAAGGAACCAAACTAGGCCAAAGTGATTGGTGGATGATCGATCACAGCAGGCTAAAACGTTGAGGCTGAGCCGTTGAGGACGTAGACGGCCGGCAAAGGTACTCCGTGGCTTACTCACTAAGCTGGACAAATGAGATGGATTAGCAACCATGCCAGAGCAGGACGCAAGTGTCCGAGGAGCCGGGACAAACACAAATAGGTTCGGCCAGTCCGAGGGCATTTGAAATATACCCAATATAGGCCCTAGGGGTCAAAGGATATGACTACTAGGTGCCGAGGACACCCAAAACTAGAGCGGCTCGCCGCGTATACCTTTCCTATCCTGCCCGGACTGTCTGTTTCTCTTATCTCATCGTATTTCTCATTACTCAGTTCCACTCTGTCATGTACCTCTCTATTTACTATAAAAGACCATGTAGAACACGCCCTACAGCAGTTCATTCGTGCCCCAGTTCTTGCCTAGGCGGTTGCCAACAGCATTTGCTTGTCCAAGGGCCTTGTGTTCTCTGTATCAGCACGAAGATTCATTTATAAAACCTATCCTCTTGTGTAGATCCATTAACAGGAAGTTCGATTGTTGGCTACTTTGTGCTTTAAGGTCATCTAAGCCCCTACTGTGTTGTGGTCCTGCTGCAGCAGTTTGTATTCAAAGGTCCCTTGTTAAGTGGCAAGGTCAGGCATTGGAATCAACCCCGTTTAGCAGGTTGGTCATGTATCAAACGAGCCATTGGAATCAGCCCCGTTTAGCAGGCTGGTCGTAGATAACTCTTGGAATCAACCCCGTTTAGCAGGTTGGTCGGAGTTCCCAGACCCCTAGGCCCCATTGTTGGCAGTCCTAGGACACTTTATCCCTCTCCCACCCCCACATTCCGTGGCCCGGGAACCCCAAGTTTGGTAGTTTGCAACTACTGGAAGCTCCTAGGACAGTTCTATTCGAACATCTTTGAGTTGATCTCTGTCCCAACGCCCCTCGAGGAGTTCAATCTTACCTGTATACTTCAGGACGACCCGAACTTACTTGTTAGCACTTTGTATTGGTTGTGTTGTTGGTGTGTGTGTGTTGGTTGGTTTTGGTGTCTGTTTCATAGCAGCATCTCAGTCAGTCCTAGGCACGGCCATACTTAGGTGCACCGTTTCATCGAGCAATATGCACGTGATGATAAATGCTGAGCCAAACAAACACACGGACCTCTTGCTACTCTCGTCGGATCCACACACTGAATGTCATGCCGCACTGCCCCAACACCAGGACCTTCCATTGTACTCTATTTCCTCTGAACATATCTGAATCTGAGCCCTTCTCACTCTGTGCTCCGCTGTTTCCATACTTTAAGTAAGAATTGTGCTCGGTAGGTGCTGCACGGGCCGCACGGCAACGGCCTGGCCCACGGCCGACCGCACAGAGCATCGGTGAGCACACAAAAAAATTAATCAACACAAGGTTTTATGAGTCCAGAGATTTCAAGCTGATTTTTAATGTTTTCAAAGTAAGGCCTGCTCGGCAGCTGACTGTATAATGTTGCGCTCATCTGGATATGCAGCTGGTCGAAGGCCGGGATCTCAGCTGAGGTATGCAGCTGGAATCAACCCAATCGCTACCTGGGACCAGTTTTTGAAACTGCTGGTCGCCATCTGAGAATGCCAGCTGATAGGAATGTAGCGGCACTTTGGCGGTGTATCACCAGCCCACGTGAAGTATTAATAGCACCTTTACGAGAATTTTTCCGTCTTTCCGCGGCGCCAATCACGTCAACAGTCTAGGGAGCGATGCGAATAAGCGCTGCGTTCCTTGTACTTCGCCCACTCTCTCACTTGCGTCCTGCGACCACTGAAAAATGGAACCTGAACAAGGTGAGTACAGCAGTATGGTGTCACTCTACTTCCTACATAACTCTCCTCAATAGCGTTCGATTTCGACCCAAGACGGCTGTATGACGAAGGTGCTACACCAGAAGTGGAGACTAGATCCGATGGTGAGCTTGACGCTGCGAGCTGACTCTGCTCAACTGACATCGTCGCCCCGTAACAAACCCAAGTCACCGTCTCATGTACTCCCAGACCAGCCCCACCACTCCGTTCAGCGACGACAAGCTTTCCAGTCCCGCAACTCCTAATCGCAAGAAATCTTTTGGGAACTCTAGTACACCTGACATGTTGCCTGAATTCCAACACGATGTCCCACGATGGTCTCCATCGATACTAGGCATCATCCCGATGTCTCTGTTTGCGGTTCTTCTTGTTCTTCTCATAGTCGGGCTTGAGATGCTGAATACGCATGTATGCCTGCACAATTACTTCCCCTGAATTCCGGTGACCAGAAGCTCCCAGTCTCCGTACAATGCGCCATCCTCGAGCATGCAATTCTTTTGGACTTACTTCCCCGTTGGTTTCTTGATGGTCGTGGAGTGGATTTGGGGGGTGTACGATCTTCAGGTCAAGGTCCTAGTGCCCTGGGCATCCATGTCCCGCGGATTCACCCCCGCGAGCCGGGGCTGGCTCCTCGACTACGTCGGTGGAAACTATTTCCTCTCCATCTGGACCGCCATCAGGTTCCGACACATCGTCGTCTTGCTCGCCAAGCTCGGGCTTTGGAGCACCGCCATCGCTGGCATTGTTACTACATCTCTCTTCCAGCTCCAGGACGTATCTCATACTTCACCGACCACCTTTACCCGAACAACAACTTTGGACCCTTCGGCCTTCACCCCTAGCCTCCTTTCGGACAGGTCATATCTCAATTCTTTCCTCGGCCGCCGAGTGCTGTCGCTTTCGCCTGCAAGATGGACGGCGGCGGACAGCATTGCAATGGAGGCATTTACAGACCCTTCCCCAGGCCTCACGACCGGGACCCTGATGGCGCAAACACGCGGCTATTCGGCTGATCTGGACTGCACAGCAGCAGCTGTATCATACGGGGGGAACATGTCAATCCCGGGAGTAGATCCCGATATCCCACAGGCCTGGTCGTTCCTCATCAACGTCGTTGGTAAGGAATGCGAACAGACTTTTAACCTCACCAACACGAATACGGACAACGACGTCTTCGGTGATCGTACGTCCGGGGCGCATTCATTCTCATTTTTAACGCGCTCATCCGGTCTTCCCAGAAACGTACTTCTACGGCCGAGTTTACAATCACACCTGCCCAGGATCCTCGAACTATACAACTATCCTCGCGATGGCGACAATGTCCAACTTTGGATTCGTTTCTGCGACAGGGATGGAATGTTCTCCGAGTTATTTTCAGCACACGCTGTCGGTCTCGGTCCCCGCGTCCTCCTCGCCTCTGACTGCCTCTGTCGTACGTGGATCAACGGAGGCGTTCCCCGCCCCAGAATGGGCCGGGATCCTCCAGTGGATCAACTCAACGAACGGGATGGACAGAGATATTGGACCAGCTATCTCGTTCGAGCAAGACCCTTGGGAAATATGGGGAAACAATGCGATCTCAGGTACCTGCGATTGCGATCCGTGGTTCTATCTTGTCGGTCACGCACAGAATGTGACACAAGTCCAGCTCATGGACGCCGGGACCCTCCTTAATACGAGTCGCGTGTCATTTGCGGAGGTGTGGATGGATCTCGCCCAATCGCTGCTCATGACGCAGGACCATTCTTCGGCGTCCCTTCCAGGAAATGTGACGATAATCATCAAGCAGCTGGTGGCGCGGCCAACGAGTGTGCGCATTGCTCAGGCGGCGCTGGCCGTTCTTCTTGCTGTGACTCTTGCAGTTTACTTTCTGCAACCGCGACCGAATTTGCCGATGGATCCCTCTTCTATCGCGGCACAGGCGTTTTTATTACGGAACAGCCACGAAGAGATATCCACGGTTATTAAAGACACGGCGACGATGAGTGCACAGGAGACGGAGGTGGCACTGCAAGATTGCCAATTTGCTGTGGTGAATCAACGCCATTTCCTGATTACCAGTCGGCGGGGAGAAGAGAAAGCAAGGGTGCGTTTAAATATCTCGACCGGTGAATGGTACTTAATTCTCGTGCGATCTTGTAGATGCCTCCCAGCTTTACCCCAGGGATACCTTGGCGTCCAACTATCCTTCATCCGCTGTTCAAGGGATTTCTCGGTCTTGTCCTCGTCGCAACGATCATTGCCTTGGAACTTGCCCTTCGTAGGAGCATGGCTAAAAATGGATTCACAGATTTCAACTCGAATGACCAGCATTCCTGGACATACCTCCCTCCAGCCTATCTCTTCGTGCTTGGAATATTTTTGTCCTCGTACACATTCAGCATCAGCACGCTGGAGCCCTTTTTTGCCATGGCTGAATCTCCCCAACCCGCGGGCAAATCAGTTAGATACTCGCCGGCGCACCGGACGAGCATCGGGCTTGTATTTCATGCGTTGAAATACCGCAGCCTTGTCGGGATCGCCTGTGCTACCATCATGCTCACTGTCCCATTCCTGAAAATCACCGTCTCTGGTCTAATCACCACCGCGCCTGCTCCAGTTCAAGACGCGGCCCAAATTACGCTAAACACCATGTTCAACACAACCACGATCTTCTACCTGCCGGATGATGAGGACACAGCTGCCAAGCAGTCGCTACCGGGGCAGACGCTGGCGCTGTCTCAGATCCCCAACTACAATTTGGCATTGCCAGTTTGGACAACGCTTGTTGGAGCGATCGGTCATGTTGATCTTGGTGAGCTGGGCCAGCTCACCACTGCGCCGAATACGACAGTGACCATGCCGCTCCCCGTCATGCGCGGCGACCTTGAAAACTGCACCGCCCTCACTGGTGCAGATCTCAACCTCTTACCCTCCAACGAGCTTCAGCTTCCGCTGCCGCCCACCACGGATGGTCCAGACGGGAATCGGGTATGTGTGTTCAACTACGATTTGACCGAGGACACTCCCGAAAAAGTGGCCATCACATTGCCTGCTTCCCCCGGCTGGTTTGGCCAAGTGTATCATCCTACATGTGGCGGGTATGTACTCATCTTCGGCACCACCCATGCGGCCAATGCCAGCATAATCGATAAGCTCACCGCGGTGCAATGTACAATTTACAGCCTGACGATGTCAGTTCTTCTCCCGCTCTATATATTGTTGTTGCTGAGCGGCTGCATAGGTCCACGCAGAATGTTACACTGCAGTATGACGGTGGAAATGTCGAAATTCTTTCCATCGCCCCCTCAAGGCTGGACACGATCCAAATGAGCAGCTTCCCGGTCAACGAGTCTGGCTATCTCACCGCCGGAGGGTTCGGGTCCGCCAGCTTCGAATCCAACGCGAGTCTTGCGTTCGATCCCTTCATGCAGATCATCACCATGCGAGACGCCGCCACTCCGCTCGACGCATACCTCGACCCTGCGACGCTCACAAGCGCGGCGCAGGCGCTGTACACCGCGTACTGGTCCGTCTTCGCGGCGCTCAACCTCGTCATCCCGGTGAACGTAAACCGCTCGCAGCCCGTCGAGGCGCTGGTAAGCTACAGCCGCACACGGATCGTGCAGGCGCAAGTGCCCACGCGAATTCTGGAAGCGCTGCTAGCCGCCGTACTGGCGTGCGGGCTCCTCACGGCGCTCGTAGTGCGCAGGACGCACGGCGTGCTAACTAAGGCGCCGTACTCGATTGGCGCGATAATGGGTCTGCTAGCAGACAGCGCGTTCGTGGAGCTCGAGGGGCTGCGTTCTGTGAAGCGGGAAGAAGACCTGGATACTCTCCTCGAGCCGTACGCATTCCGTCTCGGGTGGGGGAATAATACTCAGGGTGGGAATCGGTTCGGGATCGATCTTGAACCTCGATAGATGGGATATATGTTTCTGTCAATTTGATTTTGGCATAGCAATAGCAGTACAACGTTCAGTCCATATGGTAGAGATATCTTGAGTCGCCCTACATTTTGAGAACCACCCTCCCCACCACATTTTGGGCGGACATCTCCGCAAAGGCCCTGTATAATTCAATGCACTCAGTCCTGCGCAACGGATGAAGCGCGAAAAAAACTGACGAGTTCACTTGGAAGAGATCTCTGACTTCGTGGTGGCATACAACCTTCCCTCGCGCGGCAATGTCAAGCGCTTCGATCACATCTTGCCGACTCCTGTACGAATTCCCGTCAAATTTAACAGTTTCATCTATCAAAGAACTGGCCCGTTTGAAGACCCCACGATAGTCAGGCACTGAGGTTAGCATAACGTGTTAATGACGGGGA
This sequence comes from Mycena rosella, assembly GCA_029378255.1. Classification (NCBI taxonomy): domain Eukaryota; kingdom Fungi; phylum Basidiomycota; class Agaricomycetes; order Agaricales; family Mycenaceae; genus Mycena; species Mycena rosella. Next base: position 88,590 of record JARKIE010000215.1, on the reverse strand, counting down.
AGTGCAGCAAATAAAGGCGATTCACCTTTGTAATTAAGACCCCGACGGGGACTGTGAGCACAGGCTGTCCAGAAGGCAGCCCCACTGCAACCAAAGTCCCTCTGGGGCGGAGATACATAACGGCTTGGTCGAGGGGGCCGGTCTACGGATAGTCAGGAGGGCGAAGCAAGGTCGGACAATATCCGGCGTACGTTGGCTGCCGTCACCACAGCAGCATGGGGCCCTTGTCCACCACTCGCTTCCCTGACATCCTCCACGAGATCCTTACTTTCCTTGAAATCGATCCATTTCTCCGCCCCGAGCTTCAAGCACAAATCTCGTTTCACGGCTCCAGTGTCTGCGCAGGGTCAGTGTCCATATAGGTGGATGCATAAACCTCAAAATCTACCGATCGCAATGACACGCAGTCCCATGGCGACGGCGTACTGGATTCCTGTTCAATCAGACATGTGAGTGGTGCATTGTGTTGTGCGACCCGAGGGAATACCCAAATGACCGAGCCCTCCGCCTGCTCCCGGAATGGCTACCCAATTTCCAACCTTAGGGTGCGTCTCCTTGAGTGCTTTATAAATCGTCAAACCCTGAAGAGGTGCTTAGATCCATTTCGAGCCAACGGAACGAATGGGACCTACGGCGCAGAGAAGTGGAGTTGCTGCAGCGCTGGCAAGGTCGTCCGGAATCGGCGTCACATAATCAACATAAGAAACCTAGCGCAAACTCAGTTTGGTCGATTCGGACAAGGAAATATTGACGTACAGCATATTCGGCGAAAGATCCGTCCACTCCATAACCATGCGACATGGTGCTTGCCATAGCGCAACCTAAAGAGGGCTCGGATTCTGCAGGCCGGTACCATTCAGTGGGGAATCTGCTCACAAGACTCATGGCCCATCCGGCACAGCTCGCATCTACAATGCAATTAGGTGGGTATTTCTCGTGCAGCATAATGAGTGAAGGGGTACCTCAGACACGCTCGGGCGGTCCACTTCATCCCAACTCTGTCGCCGATTTTCACCGGACTGGCGGTTGTGTGCTCCCCGATGGCCACAATGTGTCCAATGCCTTCATGTCCTCCCACGCGAGGGAATTTCACCTCCCCCCATCCGCCTTCTGTGATATGGAGGTCCGAGTGACAGACGCCTGCGATTGCAAAGCGGAAGTCAGGCTCCCTGCATCCGAAGAATAACTGGCAGGCGCACCAGCGTAATCCATTTTGAGGAGACATTCCCCCGGAGAGAGCTCAGAAGGCTGGACGACCGGCCAATCCTCCATGAGAGCCAGCCCCGGTCCAAATTGCGTGATTACAGCCGCCCGAGCCTTCTGTGGGATGGTTGACATGATGGAAGAGTAGAGCGTAATGTTTGAAATGGGAGCGAGGTGTTCATGACTTCATCCTTTTAATGCACACCAGCGGGCGCCGGAGGAGATGGAAGTGGCGTAAATGTGGCCATGGGGTCGGTGACAGTGGGGCCCCTGTAGTGGGTTCGCAAGTCAGCTGCTGTGGGAGTTACCTTTGTAAGCCGTGGACTTTAGAACGTCATGATCCACGGTAGCGACGCAGAGTGAGTCTCAGAACAATCTCAATCCTTCCCTCATGTGACCCCCCGGTCAGAATCGTCGGCCACTCACACCGCTCAAGACCCTGAAGGAACTGCTATTCATCTTGATTTTGGCAGCCTGTGCGTCGAAATATCCGATGTGGATGTTCATGATGTTCATACATGCCAGATGCGCACGAATAAAATCGAACGTTCAGTCTCTCTCGGACGATGTGTTGGAGCGTCCGGGGGACTGACTTGTGGCCAATCTGCGCCGCTCTTTGAAAGCCACTAGCGCCGCCGGCGCGGCAAGCCGGCTCAGAACTTCACAGGACTTTATTTTCCACGAGGTACCCACTTGTCTTCCCTCTAAATCAAGTAACCGATTCTGCCGCGGCTGAAGCGAATCTTGCAACACTCTCAGGCGTACATTCAATTAATGGACCGTTTCGCGGGTTTGTACTTGACAATCATAGGGTGTGGAATATTCTTGAAGGCAGACTGGAATCAGAGCTGCTTCACCTATCACTCCCGCGTAGGCACATCTTCGAACGATACTCGCGAAGGTGACCACGCCAAACGGTCGCCTATTGTTGCAAAGGTGGTTGTATTCTCGAACCAAAAAGCAAAGACATGCCTCAGCGCACCAGGGGGAGGATTGGATCGGTGATTCTTTTTTCTTTGTAGTCCTCATCCGTAGTAGGGACCCTACAGAGTATTCTCGGAAATTGACGAAACAACTGAAAAAAAATTATGTTTGTCCCACTTCTAGACATGTCCCGTATACAATTGTTCATTTTCGACTGGACTCCATCTGGACTCCATCCCAGTGAATGTAATAGCACCTAAATATATCTTCAACACATGAAAGTATCTGTCGAATAAATGCACTTGATACAACATGCGGGTTCCAACTTCCGAGCATAGTGTTGTATTGTCTAGGAGAGACTGCATGTATGTCAAGATTGTGTACTTGATAATTATTTGCTGCGTCCAATCCCCGAGCCTCCTGTGAGGGCAGTAAGCTTCCAGTAAACGCCAGCCCGGCCGATCGTCTTCCGCCGGATCACCCTGGATCACGAGAAGGACATGACGCGTCCGGGGCCCCGGGCTGCGGTAATGTCCGACCGACGAGTGCGTCGCCTGCTTCTCGATCCCGATTCCCGAATTCATGCAGCTGAAGGGAGTATACGGACCGCGAGCGCGAATCCGTGCTGCGTACGCTGCCGCTCCTAAAGCACCTCTAGTCTCTTATAAACAGACGCTACAACAATATGCACTCGTACCTCATGTGTTGTAGTCTGTCGAGAACGTCGATCATGCGATCGCTCCCCGCCCTTATTATATAATCACAGAATTCTCGAGAGTCAACAAGCCTTCTACGACGCGTTTTCCGTGAATTTGAGGCTTCGATATCATTTGTTACCTGGAAAGGAACGAATTATCGAGCCAAATTGTGGTCCCAGAGCTGAAGAAGCATGATGCCGAATTTTGATGGTCGGCAGGCGGCAAAGATCGAGATAATGATCTGAATGAAAAGAGCAGCGGGGTCACCAATTTGGGCAGACAGTTCACTTTGAAATGAGGTTCCGAGAGACTTTCCCTCTCAAAGTTTGCGGATAGGTTCGCTGGAGGTGCTAAGTAGTGGTGGGAACAATTCAAACTCCGATGATTATATAATAAGGGTGGGGACGTATATCCGGTGGCGCGATCAACTACAGACTAAAGCACCTCCTCGAGACGGAAACCGCCCCGCCCCTCCCCGTGTTCCGCGCGTCCCCCACGCTCTCACCACGCGCCCGATCCGCCGTTCCTGCACGACCTGCTGCCGCATGACAACGGACCACCGAGGGTTTCGGCACCGCGCAACCCGCGCTGCGGCGCGCCGCCTGGGCCGCGCTCCCCGCCCTCGTGCGTGTCGTCGGGCGCGCCGTACTGCGCTCCACGTGGGTCGAGCCCGATCCCGGCGTGCAGGGCGCCATGTGCGCCGGCGTGCTCGGGTTTTTGAAGGGTGCGGCTGCGTCTCCCTCTTTCCTACCCCACTCCCTATCCCTCTCTTTTATTTTATTTTATCTTATCCTGTCCTACCAGACCACCCGCACGCCTGGACACACGCGCCCGAGGTGTACCCCGACTTCCGCACCGCGTTCCTGGCGCGCGCGTGCGGCAGCGCGGCGTACCCAACCGTCGTTGTCGCCATGTGCACTGTGCCGAGCTCGGTTTTTGGATTTTGGATGTGGATTTTGGGAGAGGGGCCGAGGAGCAGGGGGGTTCCCTCGTGCGCGCAGAAGCACCATGGAGGGGGTGCGTGAATGCTTGAGAATCGGCACAGAAGGTGCGCAATCCCGCATCGCTCTTGACTTTGTGCTCACGCAGACAAGGACACCGACATGCGTACACCCATCGCGCAGCTCTGCGCTCGCCGCGTCTCTCCGTATGGTGCGTGCAAATGCTGCGCCGAGCGGCTGTGCACTCGAGCTGCGCCTCAAGCGGCGCCACACGCTGCACCCGCAGAAGCACCGGGCCGCGAATGCGCGGGCCGTTGTGCGCATGCAGCTCGTGGCGCCCTGCGTGTAGCCCATGCGCGAATCGATTTGGTGCGATTCGAATGCGCAGCGCACGGAGCAGGCTTCTCCACAGGGCGCGAGTGCGTACGTCCCGAGCAGAGACACGCCGCGCCTTCACTGGCGCGCCGCAAGGTTTCCGCCTTCAAGGTCGGCAGCGGTGCGCACACGGCCTGCCTGCGTCGTCAAGCCGACCGGGCTGCTCGCGCCGTCTGCTTTGCGTCTGTAACAACCGCGCGCGGACCGCAACCCTTGAACTATTGTAACCTCTCACCCGCCTCCCGGTTCGCGAACGGCACCCCGTGCCGAAATCTTATGGTATCCAAAGCACGCAAGGTCAATTTATCGAAATGCTAAGGGAAGTGATACACTGATTTGCGAGGATGAGTATAGTTCTAACGAGTGTCTGAATTGGAGTCCTAAGAATGATCGAGCTTCTTCAAGTTGTCATAGAGCATCGCGCAGGGAATGATTGTCTTTGAAAAAGGGAAGCTAGAACAGGGTGAATGTCAGTTTAAGTCGGATTAATCTTACGACACAAGCCAGGAACCTCGCGGGGACTTCAGCGTACACAATTGAGAGTGAGATGCGAGGTGCGCAGGCCATTGGTAGGAAAACATCTGTTAGAGGAAAGTCGCACACAAAGAGCCAAACACATGAGTACCTCGGCTGATAATCCAATCGGGTTTATCCTGCGGCCTGGGAGGTAGCGAGAAAAGGAAGGGACATAAATGTATGTAGAGACAGGTGAAAGTAGACGGGACAATGAAGGAAGGTCAAGAAAGTAACACAATATAGGTCAAGGAATTGAAACGAAGTTGTCAAAACCTTGGAACGCAAACTCTGATTGAATACATAGTTACCGATAGGGTTTAGTCAATCGGTGGAGTAGATGACCGGAGTGAACGCAAAAGACGGCCGAGCAGTCCGAGTCCATGGAACCGTGAGCCTAGGTCAAACTAGAGTTGCATAGTAGCCCTGAGTCAGAGATCTAAGGTACTTAAGCGCCAGAGTAGCCGAGGTCACGGCATAAATTGGCCGAGAAGGTCGAGGACACAGTGAGCGAGACTGCAGCAAAACTACACGAAGAGCCAGCTGGTAGCCCGAACTTGGGGAAAGTCAAGTGGCATCCTATACATGAAAACACGAAGGACACTGCCACTGTTAGTCACCTGATATAAGTCACCTGCATTTCCCCACGGCCCTGTCGGCCGCGCAGCGGCCTGTTCTTGCGACACTAAATTAAATTAAAGAAAGTGCCAACAGGCAGGTTCGAACCCCGGACCTTGGCATTCCAAGCTAGATCCGGAGCATCACGATGAACCAACTGCACTAAGAGACTCTTGAAAAAAGTGGTTGTGTTGTGATTTGTGATCATACTTTCCTGTCATTCTCAAGCTCTGTCTGATTCCAGCTACCCCTATCTGTCTAAACCAAATCTCGAACTGTCCCAAAAATTTGTCTGCCTTATCTGATCTGTAATGACCACCTTGCTTTTGCTGTTTTTCTCTTCTTATATAGATACTTTCTCTGCAGCCTATCTCTCAAATGCAAGTCCTTTTGCTTTTATTTTTTATTCTTAAAGGAAATTGGCTCTAATTAATCCTGTTTTGATTCCAGCCACCTCCTGTCTGTATTATGCTTATGTAAAAACAAGGGTACTAATTGTTGTGGGTCTGAAGGGATCAAATCCTATATAAGAACAGATGTTGCACACAGCTTTTTTCTTTCTTTTTTGATAAATTACCTGATATAATCAGGTGTCCCTTCAGCCGCACAGTGGCTCTTTCCCACCAATTTCCCACTGAAAAGCTGCCCTTCTCTTTTATGACTTTACTCTGCTCTACAATTGTGTATCAAATTCTCTCTCAACATTTGTCCCTATCTTTTAATTCAAGATCTCCCAGCCCTGCTATGTGGATTTATGTTCTTCTGCATTGCCTGTATGCAGCCCCAGGTAAGTGTCTTATTTGTGCTGATGCTTTCAAGCTCCGATTTCATTTCCAATGTTTACTTCACGTTTTACCGGGACTCGGCCATCAGCTCAAATGGCTGTTCAAATATCCCTGGCATTTATTGGGCAATATATCATGAAGTTCCTATCCCGTTTTCAATTTGTGACCTGTCTTTTGTACGAACTGTGCATTTTAAAGCCACAGCCTTACTCAGATGGGAGGATTTCGAGCTTGACAATATTTACATGGACTCGCACCAAACTATCATACTCACACACCCCCGAACACAGAAGCAGTTGACATTAAGGTGTCCTGGAACATCTAAATTCACCACGATCTTTGTGGCCGTACCATGAGCCACGTCAAAGTCAAAGAATCACAAATCCATGGCCTTCAGCCAGTCAAGTTTCTTTCTTGCAATTTGCGACCTCATTTCAGGGTGCATTGTGTCATGTCTCAAGATGAGAGAGTTTTTAAGTCGAAAATAGAGAAACAACCCATAGTCAATGGGGGTGTCAACAGCTCATGCTAAAGGCCGCTCTGGCTGTCATTCACGCCCTGTGCTAGCGCAACCGACAGGCAAATTTTATCTGAACCAATTTATACATAGAAAAAGAGTACGCTCTCACCATTAACACTCCTCGATCTTCTAAATTGCCTGAAGGCTTCAAGGTCCAGGCAACACAATAATATTCAGAGAAGGAGAGAGGAAGAGAGTTTCCCTGTCCTGCAACTGAATGAAAAATCATTGACTCCACTCAGAATCTGCCGTGTCTCCTGTGAACCCTGGAACTCAGAATCCACCATGTCTGCAGGGAACTGAGAATTCTAATACTGAGATGCAGAGGCCCAACAAGCTGTCGACAGAGTCGGTACTCAGTTAGATACAGATATATATATATATTTCTTCTTTCAAAAAAAACCCTTACCACTGAGAATCAGCTGTGACGTTACCGCGCCGAAGGCACGGGTCCTATACTTGTGTCTCAAGAGGTACAATCCGGCCCGAATGCGATCAGCAGCACATGGAAGGGCCCACAGGGCTGGGGAGGCATGGATGTTGGCACAGTCGAAGAAGAAATAGAAGAAGAGACGAACCAAATCTCTGCGGAGGAGAATCCAATTATAACCGAGTTGGCAGCATTGTTTACATTTGCTGAATTCGAATTTCGAACCGCCTTACCGTAAACGGATCAAGGCGTTGATAAGAGGCCGAATTACCATAAGCGGCGCTGACCCACCCACCCAAAAGGCGGTGACCTCGCGCGATCGATGATCGAGGGGAGAGAAAAATCGGTTGACCTACCCGCCGGCGGGAGCAGACCAAGCGGAGCTTGGAATGGATTGATGGGAACAATGATCGGACCCGATCGGGCGATGACCGGGTCAGCACACGGATACGCTACAGAACCGTACTAAGAACGCCTCGCATCCGACATGGCACCCATCCAAAACGCGCGCGTACTCTTCAATTCCGTCCCCTCCGGCGAGTCCGCAGCCCGCGGACCAAACGTACTCGGATCCCCGTCCCGACGCGCAGACTATCCGGTTCCGGGCGAGCGAGGCGGCGCCCCTCAACGGCGGATTCCTGCTCAAGGTCCTCGTGCTCTCCGTCGACCCGTACTTCCGCGGAAAGATCCGCGCCCCGGAGAAGAAATCGTATTCCGTGCGGCCTTCGCTCTTCTGCAGTATGTATTCTGAATGATTCGTTAATCCAGCCGGGATTCATCATCGGTGCTCCGTAAGCTGCCTCCACACACGCCAGACTCGCATTCATATTCCCGTGCAGCCTAGAAGGGTATGGCATCGGCGTGGTGCTACGCTCCGAGACGCCCGGCGTTGAGGTTGGGAAGTACATCTATGGCCTTACCATCCGTGCGTCTCCGTCCCCCGTGCGTCCTGCATCTAAATAATCGTGGTCCCAGCGCACCAGGAATACCTGATGCTCCCAGAACTCAGCGACCTCGAGATTATCGAGAAACACCCGGGCCTCCCGTGGCCGGCGTACGTCGGCGCGGCGGGGATGCCCGGTGCGCAGTGCCCATTCTAATGAGCACCTGCGCTAAGACGAACCGCGCAGGGAAGACCGCGTATGTCGGCTGGAAGGAATATTCGGACGCCAAACCGGTAATTGCGCAGCGAGTATCGGGACTCATTTGACGACAGGGCGAGGTGCATTTGTGACCGCCGGCGCAGGTAACTATCCCAGCCCGAACCCCTTTGTCCGCCCTAATCTCAGGTGCCGTCGGCTCGTACGTCCACGACTCCCCGCTGCAAATCGCGACTCACGCCACGCTAGTGTCGTCATCCAGCTGGCGAAGCAGGCCGGGATGAAGGTCATCGCGTCCGCTGGCTCAGAGGAGAAGGTGCAGTATATGAAGGACCTCGGCGCCGACGTCGCGTTCAACTACAAGACCACCGACACGCGCGCGGTGCTTGCGAAGGAGGGGCCCATCAACGTGTACGTCCACGTCCCATGGCTTTCCGCCGTGTTGAGCGATGAACGATGGGCAGGTACTGGGACAACGTCGGCAGCGAGGTCCTAGAAGCGGCGCTGGATTTCGCCGCGATCCACGGGCGATTCTCGGTCCGTCTTTGCTTTGCTTTGCACGCACACCGTTCTTCCTCATCCCAACCCCCAGAAATGTGGGATGATCTCCGGGTACAACACCGGCCACCAGGGCATAAAGGTGCCCTCCCTCCTCCTCTGTCGAACAATGCACTTATGCATCAACCGCGCTAGAACCTGAAACTCGTCTACGGCAGGTCGCTAAACATCCACGGCATCCTGGTCTTCCGCCTGCAGGCGAAGTACGACAAGGAGTTCTACGCGACGATCCCGGCGAAGCTCGCGAGCGGGGAGATCAAGTACGCGGAGGAGATCACCCGGGGGCAGAACAAGGTGGGGGATGACATACTCGCTGTGCGGAAGGGGGAGAATAAGGCGAAGGCGGTAATCGTCGTGGCGGAGGAGTGAGAATCTGGTCGGTGCGGATGCGATCTGTGAGAGACGCGGATGGTCATGTATGGATGGGTAAGACACGGTGTGAATTCGATGTTGGGACGCTCGAGCGCAAACCGGACCTAGCAAAAAAGGAGGCCTGCGGAACCGGCTGAGGACGGGAAAATATTGGGATGGTGGCCAGGCCGAGGCCTCCCGATGACTCGGTCGCCGTGTTACAAGCATTTCCTAGCCCGTGAATCCGATGGGTGACAGAGTGCGTGCAGAAAGGTAAGTCATTTAGTTCTGGCGAATCGCAACGCGCGCTGACCGGCGCCAGGGGGTGGCGCTCAAGTTGCAGAGTGGGGCAACGTGGGGTGTCCTTGATTCGGAACGCCGCACTTCCCCACCAGGTCCGGCCACGTTTTAGCGAATCCCGATTAGGCTTGGAATCCTCGGTAATCTTCAATCTCCCATGCTTAAGACCACCTGGGTCCATAGGATAGCTGCGGCCAGCATTGCAAACTAATAACAGTATTGTTCATTGGACCTTGCAAAATTGAACGTGCAGCCTCAGGATTTTCCCGTCCGGCGAAACATGTCCTGACATAGAGTTCGGATCTCCGAGACAGCGCCCACCAACGCCAGACCAACTATCATAAAACCTGCACCGGAGGACGCTATCATTCGTATCCTCTGATCCGCCGCCCATGCCTGTAATCAACCTCCTTACTTCGGATGTCCTGGTCGACCTAATGCTCAGGGCGTCGTCGACCATCCAGAACAAATTGGCCCTTTCTCAGGTGTCCCAACTCTGGCGAAATGTGGCGCTGGACACACCTCTTCTCTGGTCTTCAGTAACAGGAGGGCTCTCCAAAGCATATTGCTACCGCGTGCCCCTCATCTTGAAGCGCAGTGGGTCAAGCACTATGCTGCATATCCACTTCATCTTATATATCACCAGGACCCGGGCCCTAAAGATGATTGGCACGCGCATGCGTTCGAGGCACTGCTTCCCTACCTGGCGCGCATCGAAACCCTGGAGGTCTTCCTTCAGCGTTTCACGCGCAACGCCAATCCTTTGCTTCGCTCTAATTTGCAGTTTCCTGCATTACAAACCCTGCGTTTGGAGGGCGGCGGTGACGATCTCTTTCTATGGATAGCAGCGCCTCGGCTGCGCAGTCTTTACCTCGAGGACTTCGTGATTGACCGGCCGAAATTACATGCGCTATTGGTGCCCACGTAAGCCACGTTGGAGAACGTCAAGCTACTCCAAGTCGTGGGTCCATCCATCGAAACGCTGGCGCACATCTTCACAGAATGTCCTCTGGCGTGGCGCGTCGCAGTGTATTCAGGCCTCTCGTGGAATGGAATCCCGGACGTTCGTGGATAGTCTCTCAGAACCAGACGCTTCAACAAGATCAATCTCGTACCTCGGTTTGTTGAATTTCGTGGAACGGAATCCCCGACGAGTATGACTTTGAGGTCTCTATCCGGGGGCCTTTCGCGCCCGCCTTGCGCGAGCTGCAATTACGGCAGGGAGACATCGAACGCGTACTGCAGTTTGGGTTCCCGGACGTCGTTCTCGAGAAAATCACTGCTTGCGTTTATAACTCCTACCGCAACGCGGCCGAGTTGGAGCGGGTGGCTGGCGCGCTGTTATCAGGTGTCGAGCCCCTGATCCGCCTTGAATGGTGGCGCTACAGAGAGATTATACTTCGGGATGACAGTGGGCGCACCCGCGGCCTGGATTGCTGGTTCGACGGTGCACTTTACGATTTCCAAGATGTGTGGAATGCTTGTCCATCCATTAAAAACTCCACAAAACCGTCCGGGAAATTTATTTACCGGCACCTCATTGGGACGATTATCTCGAGATTTTCGAGATTTACCCACTCAATCCCAGGACGGTATCACCCTCGGCGTCTGAATTGATGAACAGCCCTTCCACGGTGGGGCCCGCGAACTGCTGATCCATTGCGGATCCGCAGTCTTGCGAAAGTCGAGTTCAACAACGATTGGAGTAGGCCTGGCCCCTGGTGCTCGAATTAATCTTGAAGGTCATTGCAAACATCGAGCCCGCTGCCCCCGGGTGCACGTAAAGTGGAGGTGTACATTTGCGATAAGGAGGTGAAGACGGCGGATGATCTTCCGATATCTCTCCCCGCCTTCCAGGCGCTATTTCAGGAGCAGCCCGGGCACTCACTGCGTTCCGTGGGCTGGTCGGCACACTCGCTCAGTTTCCGCCTCAGGCCCCTATCCGAATTTAGGCATTATTTTCCGCAGCCTCGGCACTGCATCAAACATCCTTCAGACCCGTTCAAGGCTTCCATGGCGGCAAATGCATTGACTTTTGGTGAGGATTTCATTGTGTTTTGTAAGGCTGATGATATATTACCTGAGGATGGACCAGAACTAAGAAAGCGGCTCTCAACCTTTCTCAACGTCCTTGCACTCGAGTGTTGTGAGCGCGGAGGCAGTGGGAGTGACGTGATCGGATCAAATGACGAAGTGTCAAATGTCAAAGAAAGCCAAGAGGCGCACCGGTGTAAAAGCGACGGGCATGCGAAGAGCCAGGCAACTGACTACCACTATGGGGTCAACATGCTGGCTGGTGCTAGACCATGAATTCGCAGAATGGAGAAGGGGAAGGAGAGGTATTTTTTGTGATCGTCTGATCGTTTGACAGGGAAGCTTGATGAATCTGATGAGATGCCGAGACTGCCGAGAATAATGCCCAAATCCGGATAGGGGCCTGAGGCGGAAACTCAGGAGTGGGTCGGCACAGCCTTCAGGCTGTGCCGACCTGTGCCGATGTCTGCCGGCCCCGGTCGATCTGACGTCGGCAGACTCTGTCGACCCCGATCGGCAGAGGTCGAGAGGCTCTGCCGACCCGCCCACGGAACGCAGTGACTGGGTGATATGCGATCACTGTATGTGAATAGTTTATCAACACAGAATCTCTCTCACTTGAATGCACTTTCCTCTAGGTTTGACAGCTCGGGCATTCGATCCTTCGGAGCGCAATCTCGGTGAGGGGACAAAAATGTGAGGAGTTCATGTACGAGGGCAACATCAGCCATTTAACAATCAGCTGGGAGCTTGTTTGGCCTTGTGACCTTGTGACGAGCTCACAAGGTCAAACGAGGTCAAATCGGAAGAAAAAACCTCTTGAAAATTTCAGCATAGAGTGGGAAAACCTTGTGAAATATCAGAGGATGCTTCTTACAAATTCTTATGGCCATACCATACCTGGTCATGGTGATTGGAACAATTCATTCTGAATTTATACCACTACACGAGGTCGAACGAGTGACCTTGTGATAATCGAGACATAGGTTTGTGAGCTTGTGAGCTTCATCAGCAAACCCTGATTTTCACCCTAGCAGGCTGTAGCAGCTGTAGTAGAATATAGCAGCCGCAAACATGGCTGTAGTGCTCCATATTGCTCCATAGTGCTCTATAGATTTGGGGGAACTATATAGTGTTACATAGCTCGGGTAGAACTACATAGTGCTCTGTAGTTGGATAGGGGCTCCATGTAGTCCTCTGTAGTATTGCGGATATCTGTAGTGCTCTGAAGTTTTTGGTGATCACATAAGATTTTTGGAGTTAGATTTTACATTGGGCTCAATCACATCCCACTCGCACCATTAATCAAGGTACTTTGAAAATGCTGTACCTCAATTCCTGAAAATGCCCCTCGCAAGTCTAATTCAACCTCGGTTTACAGTCTGTCACATGACTAAGGTCAAATTCTACATCCCATTGTTCCGGGAAATAAGTGCCAGAACAACGTCAGGCGGAGTTGGAGGAGAGCTGGTGTCGAAAACGGCCTTGTGTTTGGAAGCACAGTGGGCAGGACCTAATAAAGAGCACAGAGTACCATGCCTCATATCGGGTCTATAGTGTAAAGGTTATTTTGTCCGCACTTTAAATTTTAAGATCGCGCGAAAGTCCCTGGTTCGATTCTCACTGGTGGCAAATAATTAAATATCCCTGAAAGCATTCTTAACCAAACTCTTACTGACCTTACCAACTGACTAATCCACTCAGTCACTTGGTAGGTACTTACTGACCTTCAATATTTGAAGGCCATTGACTTTTCTTATAATACTACCGTGGACCTTGTACAGAACGCTAGAGGCCAACTACAGACTGCTATATAGTTCCGCCCCAACTATACAGCGCTATACATCTAAAGACCTCTGCTACAGCTGCTATGGGCACTATACAAGCTATACACCACCATTCAAGATCTATATTTCTGAAATGTTTAGACTGAATACTGCGAAAATATCAATGGAAATATGTTGAACAGGTTATTAAGGACATTTTAGACACATTCGACGCCGAACATTCCCAGAACATCTGAGGGAGGTCCTCAAAATATTAACGAAACATCTTATACATATCTACAATCCGCAACATATCTATCATCATACACATTATTTGTCTGATAAGGGTTGTATATTTATGTCGTGATGGTTCAAACGACCACACCGGACCTTGCACCGCCGCACCGAAAATTTGAGGTGATTTGACGGCATCCGCACCAATGCATTGTGGCCGGCCACAATCAAGATCGAGGCAGGCACGAGGGATCATTGTGGATTCCACGCTGGTGGAAGGTGCTGGCAAACGAGTGCGACAAATTGGACGAATCAAAGGTCCGTGCGCGGTTGTTTGTGCGAGCATTTCCAATCACGTGCAGGTTGGTCGTGCTTTCTCCCTTCGCTTTCTTCGCTTTCCCCCACTTCCGGTTCCACTGAATCCACTCATCTGCCCTACTTCTCCGCCTCCACCGAGCCTGCTCCCCGATCTCAGCCTCCCAGCCGAGTCACCAGCCCTCCAACGGCAGCACGAGCTCGTAGGCCACTCAAGATTCAAGAATCAAGATGTGACTTCAAGCATCGCTCCCTGAAGTTCGAGGCATGGCTGGACCTTGCAGGATCACGTATAAAGACCGTTAGCCAAGCTCTTCAACGCGGCGCTGATAGCACCTTCGGATTCGCTTCAAACTTCAAGACACATGTCTGCGCCGGATCAAGTGTGAACGTTCTCTCACCATCAAGTCTGTCAAAACTCCTACCTCACTCGCAAGTTTAGCTGCGTCCAACTGTACCTGTCTACGGGGACCGGGACACAGCTCGAGTCGACGATCATCTCGTGCACTGGCGGCCACGGCGGTTCCGCCAGTACACGGAGGAGGTGCGTTGTCATCCCAGTTGACTGATGTGTACTGATTCACCCACGCAGTCGTGGCGCGGGTGCGCGCACTTCTTGCTCGCAGGCGTGATCCACGCGGTTGTGGAGGCGGAGACGGAGCATAATGAGTGGGCAAAGGTGAAGCAGGTCGCGCAGACGCACGTCTTCGAGGTCGTCGACGGCTCCTGGTAGTTCCTTTGTACATGTCCTGCGCGGGGATTTCACATATATACCCTTAAATGACAATCTTTTTGCTCAAATTGCAAGTGCATCGTCAGATGTTGTGTGCCATATGTAATAAATATCCACTTCAACGTTGAGGAAATGTTACTCTCAACATTCCAGAAATATCACTCTCAAAAACGCCTGCCGGGATTGACCTTGTCACATTTTGAGAATGTTTGAGCAAGCTTCGGCAAACATTGGCCACAAAACATTTTTAGTACATCTTTTACAAATGGCGGTGTAGGCTACTATGAGCCACTATGTAGTGCTGTGTAGCCGACCCAGGTTTTGCTGATGCTTGCGCGCATTTTGGTGGGGCTTGGGACCTTGTCTGACCTTGTTTGACCTTGTACAAGCTCACAAGCTGAATGTCAAAAGTCTGATGAAGGTGAGTGCATACACACACATACATGACTGGTCGCTGTAAATTGCTCCAATTCGAAATTTCCCCTCGCTCTACCACCGTCCGGACACTCGAGGTTCAACATTGACCATTGAGAGGACTTGAATATACAGTGTTGTCTGAATGCTCGAAGCTCATTGCAGCATCTCGCTCCTCCGCGCCCAGCGGATTCATATCCGGACTGAGAGGGGGTGCGTTCCCCACCCTTTGTTCCGTGACTTCCGTCGACTGGACTGATGATACAGTTGGACTGAACGCCGTTCACCTCGGGCGTGCTTGATAATGATGTCGAAGCTGTTTCCTGCCGTCATCTCGACGGAAGCGTATCGCCTTGGTATCGCCATCGATCTACGTGGGGCTCGGGCGAGTCATCTAATCTGTGGGGGGGAGGGTATATTATACTCGCGTGGTCCACAATCTGTGTTCTAGGCTGCGCTAACCCCTGCAGCGGATTTCCGAGAATTTAATCTACCCCTCTGCTGTCTTCGACTCCCCGCGCATTTGAGCTCGCGGAATCCGTCATATCTCGCCTTTAACCAATCCCATGGTTCCTGTGGGGGCCTGTGGGGGCTTGTGGGGGCTCGACGCATCACAAGTCTCCACAAGATTTTGATGGCTCCCCCCCACGCCACCTCCGAAATCAGACATCACACCGTACAAAGAAAAATTTTGACCTACCTGGAAATGTGTTAGGAAACACTCCGAGGTTTTTCGCTCGGCATTTCCCGAGCCAATAGGAAAAACCTCGGAGTGTTTCCTAACACATTTCCAGGTAGGTCAAAAAATTTCTTTGTACGGTGTGCATGTCTGACGCAATGCTTTGCCGCCGACGCCCACCATGTCTGCCCCAGGTCACCCCGAATTCAGTGAGAAGCCGGAGACGGTTCAACATGAGCACCAAGCGTCTGCTACCCCTACCCATTCTCGCCGCTTGACGGAGCTAACGTGGGTTCCATGCGCTGTGTACCCCGTTTGTTGGTTAATCTGTATCGCAGGGCCGTGAATGCGAAGCTTGCGAATCCGCTAAGGGGACTATCGCGCGAGCAACTGATCCTCGATGTGGATCGGTTCGCAGAGGAGAAGGGCCTGAAGCATCTCTCGGCTGAGCTCCGCAAGGGCGCCCTCGTAGCACAGGATCCTCTGGGTATTTTCACTCGCCTCGTCGGATATTCAGCGGGTTTAAAATTGCCACAGCCTTCGAAAGCATAGACATCCTGGACGAGAACGACAAATATCATCTGCGGCGAGAGATCACACACAGATATAGCCAGACGCCGATGTTATACTACGTGCGCTATCCAACTCTTTTACCGACCCCGTTTGCGCTGACAGGTTTCCATGCAGATGGTGGTGATGTCTTCGCTCGCGGCGGCTGTGCAGGGAATGGACGAAGCGGTGATCAACGGCGCGCAAATTATCTACCCCAAACAATTCGGAATTGGTTCCGGGAGCAGTGCGTCCAGGACTTGAAACCTTGTTGTTGTTCACGCTAATTAATGCGTTAGACCGCGATACATGGCTCGTCGGCCTCGTTAATTCGGCGCCTTACATGTGTGTCGCTCCAATACTGGGATGTTGAATATATCTGAATTCCGCAGGTGCTGCGCCTTTATTGGCTGCTGGCTCACCGACCCACTCAATAAAGCTCTGGGGCGCAAGAAAACTATCTTCGTTACTTGTTTGATCAGGTCCGAGGAATCTCTTCCGTCTTCATGATCAAATCCGCGCTAATCACTTCCGATGTAGTTTCCTTGCATGCTTATGGAGCGCATTCACTAATACCTGGTGGCACTTATTCATCGCTCGGTTTTTCCTGTGCGCCATGCCATTCTTCAACTCAGAACTAATCCTGACAAATTGTATTCAGTGGCTTTGGAA
Source organism: Mycena rosella (assembly GCA_029378255.1). Lineage (NCBI taxonomy): Eukaryota > Fungi > Basidiomycota > Agaricomycetes > Agaricales > Mycenaceae > Mycena > Mycena rosella. The sequence continues at coordinate 71,878 of JARKIE010000215.1, read as the reverse complement.
TTGGGTACGATTAATCCCTGATTTGTACGGACTCTCCTAAACGACATGCAGTCCCAAATCCGCCACCGTCCCGGTCTACACTGCCGAATGTTCCCCTGCAGCCATCCGCGGCGCCCTCGTCATGATGTGGCAGATGTGGACCGGTGCGTTGAATCCATTCCCTTCCGCACTCTCCGCTCAATCTTCTTTCGACAGCATTCGGCATCATGCTCGGTGATCTAATCGACGTTGCATTCTACTTCATCCCCGACCAATCCGGCATCACGGGCCTTAACTGGCGCCTGATGCTCGCCTCTGCGGGTATCCCCGCCCTCATTGGCTGCTGCCAGGTGCTCTTCGCGCCTGAAAGCCCGAGATGGTTGATTGGGCGCGGCCGCTACCAGGAAGCGTACAACGAGCTGTCGCGCTTGCGCTTCAGCTCCGTACAGACGGCGCGCGACTTGTACTACATCCACGTGCTGCTCGAGGCGGAGGCGGAGGTAATGGTAGGCCGCAATCGCCTGTGGGAGATGGTATCCATCCCCAGGAACCGCAACGCAGCGATCGCATCGTTTATCGTCATGTTCGGTGCGCTATAAGTTGTCCCGCCGAATCAGAGTCATCTCACGCACGACGTGAATATAGGGCAACAGTTCTGCGGTGTCAACGTCATCGCGTACTATTCCTCAACAGTGTTTTCCAAGTCTGGATTTTCCACGGTCTCAGCGCTGCTGTCGTCGTTCGGATTCGGACTGATCAACTGGCTGTTTGCGCTTCCTGCCGTGTTCACAATTGACACTTTTGGACGTCGGTCAGTTCGTTCCTTTCTTGGACATAAATAACCGTTCACGCCGGGATCAGAAACCTCCTCCTGTTCACATTCCCGTTCATGGCCATCTGTTTACTGATCACTGGCTTCTCGTTCTGGTCGCCGACGCAGAACGGCCAATTGGCGGGTGTCTCGATCGGAATCTGTGAGTGGCTTCCCAGCTCCCTTGGCATTGGTACCCATTTCATTCGGAATTACAGACCTATTCGGTATTTTCTACTCGCCGGGCGAAGGCCCTGTGCCTTTCACGTACTCTGCCGAAGCGTAAGTTTCCGTTCACTGTCCCTGGCTGGTATCTAAATATCCGTCCAGTTTCCCTCTGTATATCCGCGACATAGGCATGAGCTTCGCGACCGCAACCACGTGGTTCTTCAACTTCGTCCTGTCCATCACATTCCCCTCGCTCCTCAAGACCTTTAAACCCCAGGGCGCATTCGGGTTCTACGCCGGGTGGTGCTGGTGCGTACCTGATTCCATTCCGCTTGTCAAGTCAGCCTCCTGACAGGAGTGATTTTCCTAGCGTCCTCTGGGTGCTCATCCTGCTCTTCGTGCGCGAGACGAAGGGGCGCACGCTCGAGGAGCTCGACCAGGTGTTCTCACTGCCGATGCGCGACCATGCGGCATGGGGGCTGCGGCAGGTGCCGTATGGGGTGCGCAAGTTCGTGCTCAGGCAGGATGTCAAGGCGGACAGATTGTACGAGGCTGATGACGAGGAATTTGATGGACAGAGTGAGCAGCAGCGTGGGAACCTTGTGCCCCGCGAGAAGGCGGAGGCTGAGAAGGCGGAGGCTGAGAAGGCGGAGGGCCGTGTCTGAGGTTTTAACGAACCACGAATCGAGAAGAAAATCAAGAGTGTAACTAATATCTCAGTCCCTCGCTGTACTTATAATTTGAATCACGACGGCTTGCGTCCGATGTACTGAACCAGCCTTGAACGGAGAACTCGTACAATATGGAAATCTATTTACATTGACTATTAGTCCAGTGTCTATAAGATTATGGTGATACAGCGTGGGTGGTGATTTTCTCCAGACCGTGTATGTTCGTCATGAATACTTACGATGAATGCGACACAAACTTCAGACGCGAGGATGCGAATCCTGCGTGTCAGGCGCTGTTTGAAGCCAATCCCTCTCGTCCATACGATCAGGCATAAGAAACGGATTTTGAAGTTCAGGCGGAGCGTCTTGGTCGGGTAACACCATTGACGCAGTAGAGTATTGAGAAGAAACGGAGGATGCGGCAGAGTGGCTTCGAAGCAGGGGTGTCGCGGAGGCCATATTGTGGTGGATGATAACGGAAGTCGGGGAGGTTGGGGATGGTGGTACTACACCGACAGATGGGTGCGCTCCAGGGGTGGGAGGGAGCGGGTCCTCGTAGTGAGCCTCCTGCCAGGCCATATCCTGGCCGAATCCATACACCTCGGTCATGCTCGCGTGCGAGCGAACCGTGTAGTGTGGGCCCTTGGCGGAGAAGCTGGGGACGCTTTGGCGGGTTCGCGTCTGCTCGCGCTCCACGGGGAGGGGGATGGGTACCGTCCACGGCTGGGACTCACTGGGCCATCCCGGCCCTGCGGTGGAGCGCGCGGAAGATTGTGGCCACGGCTTGTCCTCGAGGTCCGCCGAGGCGTCGTGAAAGAATGCCTGCTGAGTTGACGTAATACTGGCCAGATGTCGGCGGGCATGCCGCCGGCGATAAATGAAGACGGCGAGGGATGTGAGGAAAAGCGCGACGGCTACGGATACGGCAATTGCGGCTATAACCGCGGGTTTATGCGACAAGGGTGTATTTTGAGTGTCCGTAGATGCGTGCGATGAAATCTTCGGGCGGCGATTGCGTCGGTAATACGGCCTGATGAATTGAGGATTTTCTCACCTGGGAGGCAGAGCTGGACGTGGAACTGGAAGAAGCAAAGGTTTCGATGGCGGACACAGTGGACGCCGCCTGAGCTCGTGGTGTGGAAGAGGTTCGGGCCTCGGAGGAAAAGGTTGCTACGCGGGAGGTTAAGGAGGGCGGAGTTTGTGAGGAAGTTCTGGCGTTGCTGTTGAACTTTCGGAAAGACCAAAACTAGATTCACATACCTCTGAGATGTCGACGCCGAAGTCGAAGAGGGTGGAGTTTGCGAGGAAGTTCTGGGGTTGCTCTTGAACTTTCGGAAAGACCAATACTAGATTGACATACCTCTGAGATGTCGACGCCGAAGTCGGTGAAGGTGCTACAACCGAAGTAATCCCTGCGCTCGATGCGGGGTGTGTGCTGGTCTGTGGAAGTCGCTGAATTGAGAGAATGTCGATATAGACCCAACGTACCATTATGAGTCTGTGAGGTCCAAGGGTGGACAAGACTACGTCTAAGGAGTGTGGAAAACGAAAAGGCAAGCGATTAGAATGAAAGAGGAATAGTGTACGAGGAGAAAGCTGAAGCGACGAAGGGGGAAGATAGCCGCGAAGCCATTCTAGCGCCTCTTATGCTGTACTGCCCTGCCGTACTTATATAAAGAGCGTTCTTAAATTAACATGCAGTGTGTCGGAGATTCGGATTGATGCACGTCAGCCATTCTAGACTCAGGGCCAGGGCGCCCATCCGAGGTCCCTGAAGTCGAAGTCTCACCCAGAAGACACGGTACATTATCGGTGGCGCAAACGGTGTTGTAGCGAAGAGAACTGGGAAAGACCGGGGAAACTTGCACCGCGACGATGCAGATCAGATCCTGCGGCAGTCTGAGTTTAGGCCCGGATTTACAAGACATCGGGCGGAGGTAGTCATGCCACTGAATGATGAATGAGTTTGAGCTCTCATCCTGGGATGAAATCGCCGGTCGGTGGCTGGGTAGTAGCGGCCGCCTGCCAGTTTCGACATTTCCGCGGGTAGGTAGGTAGGTAGGTAGAGTTACACGGCACGGTCCCGCAATCAGAGCGGAAGAGGCGGGAAACGAAGACTGAGCTGGGCGTTCCGGGGACTTTCCCAGGTCAGTAGACGGCGCAAAATGGTGATGGTGGAGTGTCACTGTGTCAGGTAACAGTGTCACTGCTACGTGACCGCGCTTATTGGGCGCTTACCGGTCCTTTCACAGCACTAAAACGCAGAAAGGTAGTCTCAGGCCAGCCTGCCACGACACCCCAGTTTAGGAGCCCTGTCGTGACAGTCTGGGCGATTAAGCGGACCTCTGTGTTATATGCAAGCCATCTGCCAGCCAGAATGATCATCATTCGAGTATTCGCACCGCCACACCCCAAATTCAATGGCCCATTGCGGTAGTCCTATCGGGATTTGGAGTAGACAGAATATCTTTAAATGCGTTTAAATTCATATCTCTCTCCCAGCTAAGCTCAAAACGATAGACACAAATCAGTTTGCGAGCTCAAGTTCGGGCCGAGCACCCGACCAAACAAATCCTGATGAGAGCCACCAGCTAATTTTGTCCTTTGTCTCGACGATCGTCCTCCACAAAATAAACTTTTCATGACGACTCTCCTTCCAACGTTAGTGGGGCTTCAGCAGAATAAAATGGACCTCTCGCAGTTCTACATTCAACCAAGCAGTGAGCTGTGGTGGGATATATGGTAGAGTGGATGGAGCTTTGTTTGGTTGGGGGCGGTGCTCGGCCCGAACTTGAGCTCGCAAACGGATTTGTGTCTATCGTTCTGAGCTTAGCTGTAACTTAAAATACCGCTACTGAGATTGATGAACCTCGAAACCGCGGTTGGGTAGGAGACTGGCTAAAGTCTCGGTTAGGTCCCAGACTGTCACGACAGGGCTCCCAAATTGGGATGTCGTGGCAGGTTGGCACCGAGACTAGCAGAAAGGTACGTATGGACGGTAATGTACCTTTTGCACCACTTCAATCAATATTGTGTCCATCAAAGGCGAATTGGACCAAGTTGTATGGCGGTTCTGATGCATTATTATTCGCGTGCAAAGCTCACAGCCTCACACACAACCCCACGCCGAATGAAATTGAAAATAAACTCGAGTCCCGGATTTGTCCCGGACACAGAAGTTGTCCCTGGGCAAATAAATTATAAAGGTTGAAGCGGCCTCCGGCTTGGGTCCTGCGCAAGAGAATTCAATATAACGAGCAAGTTGCAAGCAAGGACTAAGTGACGCCCTTGAATAAGTGCCAAGCCCCCCTCATATATTTTCTCCCTGAATTCAACACACACAAGTAGCGCATTAATTAGTCCTGTTGTTACCGCGGGGGTCCGATTGGGTCCGATCAGGGTATTCGCTTATTACCAATCTTGTCACATCACGGACTCGCGGCGCGAGATTAGACTCACATAAGACGCGACTTTTCATGAGATAGCGGTGCAGACCAACACTAAATACCTGTGCCTCAAGTTCTGCCTCTTCAGAATTTTTTCCGAGGGCTATAAACGGATGCAATGAGCATCTTATGTGACTGAGATTTGTAAGCAGGCCAACATCCCTCCGGTTAATATTCTCCGTCCAGACATCAGAAAAAAATCTTGAAGGTGTACACTTGACATACAGCCTCGTTCCAACCGCTTTCAAATGAAAATTTTGAGATGTAGCCTGGGCTAGCGCGAAAGTGAATAGGTGTGATGTGACATGATTGGTAATAAGCAAATACCCTGATCGGACCCCCGCGACAACCAACAGACTTCAACAAAGCGAGGTACGAGCTTAAAATTTGTTGAAGCGTCTGTCTATGAGAGACTACACATTAATCAGAGCATTCTGATGCCCGGAACACATTCTGATCCCCGAAACAAGGCTGGCGCCTAAACTAAAATTTTCCTCTTCCTCTCCCACTAGCATCATGTCCAACATCGACCTCCTTCCGCCGGATCTGATGCGTGAGCTAATGCTTAGGGCGTCGAGCATCCACGACAAATTTGCTCCTGCCCAGGTGTCCCAGCTCTGGCGGAACATCACGCTCGACACCTCTCTCCTCTGGTCATCCCTCACAGGAAGGAAGCGGCTACAAAGCAGATTGCTACCGGGTCCCGCTCATACTGGAGTGCAGCGGCTCAACCACGACACTGCATGTCCAATTCTGTTTTTTCCAGGGGAGGCCGCGTGGGCCGCCCACGCATTGCAGGCCTTGGTGCCCTATGTGCCGCGGCTCGAGACGCTCGACGTGGAATTTCCGAGTTACCATGGGATCAATATCAACCATCTCCTTGACTCGGATTTGCAATGTCTCGCTCTGCACACCCTTCGTTCGATGGGCCCAGAATACAGCCGCCATCTCCCGTTATCGTTATCGACGCCTCAACTACCCATTCTGGACCTCGAGCACCTCATCGTCAACCCAACGAAATGCGATGGATTATTTGTCCCGACGTTGGAGGATTTTAGGCTGTCCGCGGTCGAGGGGACATCTGTCGAAACGCTCGCCCACGTCTTCACGCACTGCCCGCTGGTGTGGTGCTTCGTCCTACATTCCTATTACTTGTGGAACGACACGCCGGACGATTGCGACTTCCGGATCTTCGTGTGTCGGCCTCTTGCTCTTGCTTTGCGTTAGCTGGATCTACTGCTGGACAATGACCAGGACCTGGAACGCATACTGAAGATTGGATTTTCCGACACCGTCCTCGAGAAAATTGCCGGCAGCACCTGTAACGGATTCACCGACGACCTGGAGCTGCTCACCGTCGCTCTTTTGCCCGATGTCGGCTGCCTAGTGTGCTTCGAGATGGTCCAGTTCACACAGACTGTGCTCCGGGATAACAGTGGGCGTACACGCCAGCTGGATTGCTGCAACGATGACGGGAATTTCGAGATCCAAGATATGTGGAGATACCTGTCTGTGCATTATGACCTCCACCAAACCATCCGAGAAATCTGGCTGGGACCGGCGTATTGGGAGGAGTATGCCAAGATTTTGCACCCCCCTCAGTCCCCAGACGACATTACTCTCGGCATCAATCTTTGTGCATACCTCTCAGAGTGGTAGGACGACAGTGAGCGAACAGCCAAGAAAATGCGGATCAGTGGTCTCACGAGAGTACAGTTCCGCCACAACAGCAATGATTACAGCAAATACCGCGCTGTCAGCACAATTTTGGCAGTCCTTGCCAACATTGAATCTCCAGGAGCACTGAAAGTGGAGGTTTGTGTCGGCAATTCTCTCGCTGTCCCTCTTTCTACCTTCCAAACGGCATTGGCAGAACAGCCAGGGAATTGGGTAGGTTGCGCTCATTGTATGTCATCATTTGCCCAGAGACAAAAATACTGAAATGCATTTACCCCCAGGTTTGACCGCTCGAGCCTCGGAATTCTAGATCATTCGCTGAATGAGGGACAATTATGTAGTAGTTTGGGACAAGCTGGAGGGACGCGTGGGCCGAAGGCCCGGAGCGGCGAGACCGGGGTGTACACGCCGGTAACGTTGAGCTTCTGCTTATAGATGTGGGGCGAATGATATTACCACAGAAGCTCGCTCGACGTTGACGCATGAATCGGAATGAAGTTGATTCGCCGGAGGCCCATTGAGTCAAGTGAGACGCTCAAGGCCGTGCTTTTTTTATAAAAAAAACAAGGCAGGGAATTATCCACAGGTGTGTGGCCGCCTCTCCTACCGTATGATGCACAATTCTCCGTCTGTGTTGCTGATGCCGTACTTGAAGATCGTGGTTTATGATTATCGACGCAGGAGTTTGCGGCTGAAGGCAAGGTTAGAACCGGTTGGTGCGGGACTTCCCGCAAGCAAACCTATTGGAGACGTCTTAGCTCTCAAGTTTTAATGGTCGCACCAGTTCAACTATCGCAGCAGCACTTACGGGACATTATTAAAAGAACACCCAGGCCCCAGGGGAAGTAGATTCGTGACCAGTCTGCCTATGAGTAGCAAAAATGTGGCAGGCACTTTGCCGTAGGCAGACTGGTACAACTCGGGATTTGCAATTGAGCTGCGCCCGGAGTTTGAAAATTTTGGGTGGTGCCGATCATGCCACCATGGTGGCTGGGCACTTGCCACCAATTCCCTTGTAACTTTCAGTGTTTGGGACACGCCTCCCGCGGATCCTTCGAAAATTCTGAGGAGACAGAATTCAAGAGGGCTAGCATTAGACAAAGGGTTCTCTTTGAATTTCCTATACACAACCCGAATTGAGCCCACGGCAACAGCGGGGAGAAATTTTCAAACTCCCCGCACAGCTCAATCATGTCATCCCAAGTTGTACCAGTCTGCCTACGGCAAAGTGCCTGCCACATTTTTGCCATTCTTAGGCAGACTGGTTACGAGTCTACAGGGGAAGCATAGACATAAAAATGGTGGGGGTTTTCCGTCCCTGGTCATGGAAACCCAGAAGTATGAAGGTCTCTGGATACGTAGCTTGGAAAGAAAGAGCTGCCACCGTAGCTTGAGGTTATTCTCAACTCTTTCAAGCCGTACACTCTCTTTTCGGGGAATCAACTGCAGGGACTTCTTTGTAGGCGGTTCACACTCGAGATATGTACAACCAATACACTGCTTGTCAGCCGCTAGATATTGACGGTCCTTGCTTACATTACATGCCCAAAAAATCCTGTGAAAAAGGAAGTAAGAGACTGGCACAATTTGAGCGACACACATACCTCAAATCACTTTTCCTGATGGTCGACGACAAGGAGCTGCAACATGCGCATCAAGCTATGTCAACCAGATTTTAAGGGAATGACCTACCAACTTCCTGGAGGCCATCTGTGGGAAATATTCATCCAGATTCTCCATTGTTAGCCCGCGTGTGATACTAGCCCTCTCGAGCTCGAGAGTGGGCAGTGGGTCCAGTGACAGGGACGCCAGTTTGGAGTCGAGCTCTTTGGAGCAGTGGGCATCGAGACCAGCGATGTGGATTACAATTCGGCGGATCTGATTTGCAGCCATGATGGTGGAGAGAGTGTTGAGTGCCGCTGTCCATGGTCTGTCCGGTCCGAGTGTGTGTGAGGACTGCCCCGCTCCCGCTGATAGGCTGGCCCTGTGACCAGGCGTGAAATCTTTCAATTTTGCGTCTGTTGTTACTCACTAGGGCCATATAAACCAATAGATCACGCTTCAGAGAGCTAGTGTGAGGTCCGAACATCTAGCTAAGGATATACTACATGTGCTACCTGTAGGCGCTCGGTTGTGATGACAGAACCACTATGGGCCAGATTCCCAAGCAGCTATACTACCTTTAGCAAAAGGTCATCCATTCGTTCTGTGAGGAACTGGGACTTGCCTGCACAATCCTACCAAGGACATAGTTACTGCACGCCATCTAGACAATGGGCAATATGCTGGGGACACGATTAGAGTTTGCACAATGTCGCAGCGGTCAAAGCGACCTCGTGCGGCGACAAGTCCGACACATCCCGATAAAGCCAATCAAGCTTTTGACAGGAAGTGTCAACAGTTTAACCGGACCAATGATCGGGCCAGTGGAACAGCAACTCTGCACGGCTAAATAGAGATCACCCGGGTCTAGGCACTTGCTTTATCTAAAGCGCAGAAACCATATGGAGCTGTCATTAAATGCATGGGATCTGCAGCACAGCAGCTGCGGATTCGAGTCAGAATGGAGCGCGCCACGCGGTTTGTTCCTGGTGTGACTGAGGACAGAGGTCTCAGCCACCATTAAAAATAATAAATATACCATTTTCTCGCAAACTAACTTTCAACAGGACCAGTTTCGCAGCTAAATGAGCTCGGAGCGCTTACCTGATGAGTTCTGAATACCCGTTTGTATTATTTTGTGACCAGATATTGTGATTTCCTTATTTAGATCTCTTGTTTGTATAAATACCCGTAGTTCTCTAGGAGGAGGCCAGTGGATTCTACCCTTTTTTACCCAGAGACCAAGGCTACCAGCTAGGTCCTGCGTGGGAACATCTAGACTCTATTCGGCACAACTCTAGGAACTTTAGTTCTTTCAGTTAGCTTACATTGTGGGGAATAAATTTGATTTCGATTGATATTTGAATGCGAGACAAGTTGAGAAGTTCGAGAGGACTAATCAAGTGCAAGTTACAAGCTACCAGTATGTGCGAACAAGTTGAACATCAGATCTCTGTGGAGCTGTGACCTTTGTCGTTACTTTGCCATAGTTATCAAGCCAGTTACCGGAATATAAGTGCCAGACAAAAACCTGTTGATCTTAAGATCACCTTGGAGGTAATTCCAAACCCCTGTTGCCCCAATCCTACTTTCCTTACCCTCTGAGGTCGCGTTAAGCACCTAGAACGGTCTGGTTGTCCCAAAAATCACCTTTAGCTAAAAACTGCTTTTGCATTGTAAAGTCCCAAATTGCCACTGCCTAATAGCTGGTAGGAACCCCGAACTTGCGCGTTTGATAGTTTGAGTTGTTGTGTGTTGTTGGTGTTGTTGGTTGTTCACTTTTGTGCTCAGCTTTCATGCTTTATTTCACCTGTGGTTCAATAGTCAGTGTTTCACCGCCATGCGGATGAGAATGAGGTTCGGGAGCGTGGAGAGATCTAAAAGGTTGGAGACCTGTCCAACAGCGTGGAATTCAGCAGGGAATGTGCCATATTTAAATGCACACCTCGGGAACAAAGTCAAGCACCGTGATTGTCCGGAGGGCGGGTCCAAATTTCGGCCACTGGAGTGCAGAGGCATGTCCATACACAGTCGATAGTACTCTAAGGCAGGAGATAGCAAACAGGCAAAATTTGTGTATCAGCCACTTGCTGACGTGTGGCCAATAGGTGATCCGCAACGACTCCAGTGCAATGGGCGTCGCACAAGGGTGAGATGGAACAGGCGGCTCGGGTTGACGGGCCTTGTACCAATAATACAGCTTGAGGTGCCTGACGCTGGAACAGTGTTCTCAAATCGGCAGAAATTGCGAGGGCTTGGCGAAATGGGTAACAATCTCCATGTGCCGGAGAGTAGGCAGGTCGAGGAGTTGTTTAATGGAGGCGACAGGGAGATGCAAAGTGGATTGCCGGTCAATGCAAGCAGAGCGGAGGTGTGTGAATGGAAGCTCGCAGATCTCTGAGACTGCCTTGTTTGAGGGAAAGGCACAGAGTCAAAGACGATGGATGTTATCGATAAGGTGAAGGGAGTGACACAAGACCGCCTGCAATTGGGACCATTTTTTTCCGCATCCGCGTTGTATGGTATGAGCGAGATCTCTTCGAAGAGATACGCGTGGGCGATGAGGGGCGATGGGTGACCAAAAACGAGAAACCAAGGCACATGTCCGGAGATCGGCTGCCGAATCATGGAAAAGGTCGATGCATTGGTGTAGAAGCTCCAGGATGTGCAATGGGTGGACTGGTTTTCCATTCCTGCTGCAATTCGAGGTCGAGCTGCGACCAAGCTGCCACTTATAGTGCCACAGGCGATCATGATACAGTCTAAGCTGTTATAACCCATACCCCTCGGTGGAGGGGTCCGGGTATGGGTTATGATAGTGTATGGCTTTCGACAGAGGTGTGAAAAAAAAAAATTGGAAAAACCCAAGAAAATTATGAATAATCCTTACTTATTACTTGTAATTTACGGCCTTGGACACAAATTATTCGGTAATAGAAGTGGAAACAAGCTCTTTAGAGGCCTCCAAACATGTCTCCCACCCAAAGGTTGCCAGCCAAAGCTCGAGCTTCTGTGCAAATGAGCCGTCAACATCCTCGAGGTATTTCCGAAGCATTGAAATGGCCTGTAGGGCTTCTTTTCTCGTCGGCCTTGGCTCTTGAGGTGCTGCTCCCTCATTATCATTGCCACCATTTATCTCCATGTTCTCTTTAGTGTGACACATTTTCTGGACAGCTTCGAAGATTTCTTTGTCTGTCGCATCCTCGACAACTTGCTCCTCGGGCAGATTGACGAGAGTCTCGACATCACACCTAATAATACCATATATCGGTACTAGTTAGAGGGGGCATGCCAGTGTATATGCCCCTTCTAATTAGAGATGCTTCAGGCCATTCCCCCATGCTGCAGTTTACGCTGCGGATATGCTGCAGATATGCTGCAGCATATTGAGCCACTGGACGTATGCGGAGACATTCCATAAGAATATCTTTGCAGGTTTTAACATTATTTTTGAGGGCAGAAAGACCTTTTTTCAGAGTCGAGGGACGGGTGAGGCCATGATGGTTTGGAGCCGAAGTTCGGCCAAAATAACAACGACAAATCATCGGAATCGACCGGGATAAGGGCAAATCATGGGTTTTGGACCCCGAGAAAACTATGGATTATGGAGTACAAGATATTTATGGCTTTTAATTGAGAACCACCCTGGTGGACACCAGAAATGTATGGGGTTTAGCAGATTATGGGTTATGGCAGCTATGGCTTAAGACAGCTTAGACTGTATTGTCATGGCAATCTGTGATCCGATGCATCAGCCGAGTTGGCGTGTTGATTTTCTTGTTATTCAGATCCAACTTATGGCAAGTCAAGCCAATTGAAAGACGCAGAAGTTTGATAAAAACACTGGAGCTAGGCAGGTCAGCCGAGACACCGATAATGCTCGGGGGCACACATTTGGCACACATCCCGGATGCACAATGGCCTTCCCGTGGGAATCGATTGGCTGCGTGATGGTGTCGAAATCAATCCGATTGCACTGTGTGTGCACCCAGACACCGGGACGGACGCGGGGAACGAAGATGGCGGTGGTGGAGGCGATGAGCGCCATTCTGGAGTGCGCGCAGCTATTCACGGAAATTAAACGGAAATCTTGTCGTGTATCATGATACTTGTTGTTTGAAACCGGGTGTTCCCAGAGCCCAGTGCGCACCCTGGCTGGAGACTCCTGCCTTGAGTTCTGAGAAACTGAACAAAACAAAAAAGGCCCTAGGTCCTGGAGTTACGAGTTGTGAGAGGACTATGATGGTGAAAGATTTCTTGGGTATGGAGACGGTAACTGCAAGGCGAACATATTAGCGAGCCCATGCCGCGTGAGGACCATTGGAATGTTCGTACAGCAGACTTCGCCGTAAGTCCAAGCAGAGGGAAGAGGCCTAGTGGTTACACGCAATCAGTGGGAGGATGTGATCCAATTAGAGTCGAAGAGAAGAGTCTGAATTAAATCTTGTTGTCAGACAAACACAGAAATAAGAATATAAGCACCGATTTAATCCCAGCACTCCAGAAAATCGGTGTCTACACAAAGAATTTGGGTCTCAGGTCGATTATCAGTATCCATCGACCCACATTCCATAATGAACTGGCCGTCGTCCCCAAAACTGTGCCCGAGTTCCGACAGAATCTCGAACGTGTCAGCATCCCACTCCTTTGAGCCATCGGACCAAGGGCCGGTCCATTTCTAACTACCCCAGGGATTGCGGATAACAACAACTTTCTTTCCTTTAGCCTGTACAGCCCGTAGGACAGAGTATGCGTGGCGTCCCATCAGGCCAAGCATTTTTGGTTCGTCCTCCTCGGTGTTAACTCCACGAAGACCCCTGAAGGAACAACCAAAGAAGCGGCCGTCGTTGGCTTTCATTAGCTCGTCCCTTCAGAATTTTCGATGTCAAAGATATCCTGGATTCCGAGCATGTCAAATTCAAACAAGGATAATTAGTTTTTTTCCCTACCTTCGTCTGAATGTAGCTCGAGACGCCTCTGAGGAAGACCTATGAACAGGGAGAGATATGTAAATACACTGCCCTCACCCAGTTAGATCCTCTGTACATAATAAACTCTTTGGTGAGATATCGGATTACAGAAAATGAGGCACCACGAACCAATACCCTCGCAAGCATATCCTCCGCTCAATGACGCATAATCACCGTGTAGTTTTGCATAAGCCTTGAATATCCAAATAAGAAGGAAGAACGAGAGAGTGACTAGGCTACCTTCTCGATCAGCGGCACCCAGGTCTCTCCAGCCGTTCCGGATTTCGCGAAATACAGAGTCTGGCTTCCTTGTCGTGCAGACTTGTTGAATAGGTCCTTGTCATTGTGATATAATTTTTTTCGGCCATGCTGAGCTCTTCGAACTTTGGTACGGCGGTGTACAGTAAACTGTGTTTTCGATTAGTTACGACAAGGAAATACGACACTCGTCAATTACCACATGAACCCAGTGGTCGTCTAAATGTCACGTATTAATTAACATGGACTCGGATGCCAGGGGCGGGCAACTTACCTTTGGAAAAAATGAACCCATAAACCCCAGTCTCCTCGTCGCGCTAGAAAGCTTTCTTCAGCTTTGTTTTCCAAGTCGTTATTTTGGCGATTAAACTGACGGCCACGCAGAAGGTTTCGACCAGCCCACGCTCCGGCCATGGTATCCAGCGCAGACACGAACCAGCAATTTCCCAAGAAGTCCCCTTGGACGATGTCATTGGCGTTAGCACCATCCACGAAGAACTCTGGCTTCTCGAAGATCTTCGTTATGCGCCGTACGACTGAGGGATCGTAGCATTCGCCCTCGGGAAGGTGGAAAAGGCCATTCAGACAACTGCAGAAAAATATTACTCGGATATTCATAGTAAATGATGAACGCGTACGCATCCCGGTCGTTTTCGAGGTCAAATTCGATATATCTTCTCGATAAGTCAGAGCAGAGCACGCCTGCAGGGAAGACGACTCGTACCGGAACTTCTGGTTCTTGTCCCGGCATTCTCTTGCGATCCGGGCAACCGTGGCCTTCTCCAGTTCAGTGGTCACACCCAGTCCTGCGGTGCCTGCCGGCTGAGGAAAGGTCGCCTTGTTGGGCTCTGGATCTGCGGATTTGGTCTTGAACAGGTTGAAGAGGGGCATACTAGTCGCACGGAACATTAGGGATGGGGAGAAGAGTGACGTGCTCACGGACTAAAATCGTCCAGTACTTGTACTCCAGTTGTTGGCGCCAATCACTGGTTCGCGCCAAGAAGCTCGGGCTGCTCCAGTCAGGCTTGATTCATTACGTGCTCATTATTAGCAACGAATTGGCGGCGCCTTTCGATTTTATTGTGCGCTATACAGCATCCGCATTCAATTTTGCCAAATACATGCCGCGGACTACGGGAAGAAGACACACCACAATCAGACAATACTTTCCGTCCGAAATTTTGTTTCTCGGTGTTCCAGGTCTCCAACTGGGGACTGCTGTCTGACCAGGCGAATAGGAACGAGATAACAATGGACTGTTAGACGCCCCGTTCAATTTTTGGACATGCACTTACAATTTAAGTTACAAAGCAAGCACACCAGGATGACGAGAGATGGCCTTCCACCTCTGTGGACAATGTTGGACATGGACTTACAAAGCAAGTTCATATGGATGACGAGAAGTACACCGCCAATGGCCGGGAATGTTGCCGCAAGCCGGAGAAAATATATGTACCAGATATTGCGGGAAGGTGGCTGGCTGTCAGGTTTGGAAGCCTATAGATAATAGATCCAGCACCCGATCAATTCACGCTCGCGGGAAGCGCTCTCAATTGGTCTTGTAGGCTGAGTTTTCCACTCCTTTTTGATTCTTCGGACCTCCGAGCGCGGCAGGCACATAATCAAATGAGAAGCTGACGAAGCACAAGCGATCAAGCGGGCCGCAGTGCACATGTTACCGATCCGGCATTATGATAGGGTTCTAACAGCTGTTCTAACCCTTATGACCCGTTTTGCGGAACGGGTATTTACGGCCGTTTTTGTTCCGTGCCCGTTCCGTACCCGTTCCGTACGCGTTCCGTAGGGCTCACAGTGCGGAGCCTCTACGGACGGGCCCGTACCCGTAAAAACGGCCCATTGACCCGTCGGCGACGGGCACGGGTAGGACCCTACCAGCATATTTATACCTGAGTAGAGTCAATGATCAACTCAGAACACGCACAATGCCCACCCTCTCGATATTCGGCGCTACTGGAACGCAAGGTAAGTTGTCGAGTTCGTTCTCCCATGTGCAAGTGCTGATATCGGTTCGGATCGCAAGGCTCCGCGGTGCTGAGCGCTGTATTGGCGGATGGGGCGTTCACGCCTCGGGCCGTAACCCGCAATCCCGAATCTGATTCCGCGAAGGCGCTCAAGGCGAAGGGCGTCGAGGTCGTCAAAGGCGACTTATTTGACGTGGAATCCTTGAAGGAAGCTATCAAGGGCAGCGACGCGGTCTTCGGGGTACGTCTCTGGGACGCTGTTCCTGGGTATTTCAATTTACATATGTTCGCAGGTGACGAACTTCTGGGATCCAGCGGTATTCCCTGGAACACCGAACGGAAGTGGGGAGATCGTTCAAGGCAAGAATTTGGTCGACGCCGCGAAGGCCGTCGGCGTCAAGTTCTTTGTTTGGAGGCGAGCTTTGCGAAGCACAGCATATGCACACCAGCTGACGGGCGTTTCAGCGGGCTGCCGAGTTCGACGGCATTATCTAACGGGAAGCACTCGAAGGTGTACCACTTTGACAGTGAGAGGAGATCTATCCAGTTCTTTGCTCACGACCTGACATGCCTGCCCCAGGCAAGGCTGAAATCTGGGAATATCTGAAGTCCTCGGGTGTTCCTTGCGCGGCCGTCGATACAGGATACTTCGCTGACAACTTGGTGGGGTACGCTTCAATCTTGTGCGTGAAAATCTCCTGGTTGACTCTACTCAGATGGGCGCTGCAGAAGACGAACACCGGGTATACTATTCCCGTGGCAAAGTACAGCCCAACGTCCACCCAGACATTCACATGGGTGGCGAACGACCTCGGCCCGTCCGTCGTCGCTCTCCTCAAGAATTACGGGGATTCCACGAAGAACATTTTGGGGAAAGCCTTCCCGGTGGTGACTTTCATCGAGACGTATCCCGCGGTGGCGAACAAGATCTCTGCAGGTACGGCTGAGTCCCGCAAATTGGTGCCGTTTTTCTGAACGTCGAGCTGTTATCTAGCCATCGGCAAAGAGGTGACCTTCGTGTCCATCGACACTACTGGACTCGAAGAGTTAGACGTCATGGTACGCCCTACGAATGTATCCGTCGGGATGTGCTTATTCTGATGGACCGCACAGTATGCCTACCAATCCGATTGTGGGTTGTACAAAGACACGCCGGTCCCGAACCCGGATCTCGTAGCTCTTGGAGCCAAATTCGGGACTCTGGAAGACTTTATTTCATCCGAGATTGTCCCCCACTTCTCTTAATCTGCCTCTCGACTCTCTGTGTTCCGCACATGTATAACTGAATATAAATAACAAGTGAGACCTGGGATGGAATAGGACCTGGCCTTGTGTCGGGATACCGGGAAAGTGTGTCCAATATCGCGAACTCTCGGCCGCCCCTTCAGCGGCGCAGATCTAGGAAGTTCATGCGGTTTGGTTACCGCTGATTTCGAGACTGGTACTGTATATTTCGTACAACTTTAGGACTAATTATTCCGCGGTGAGAGAACACGCACGGGGTGCTGGCTAAGGCTCCATATTCAATCGGCGCGACGATGAGTTTGGTAGCGGACAGCGCGTTGGTGGAGCTCGAAGGCTACGGCAAGTGAGGCGGGAGGCGGACTTGAATGCGCTCCTCTAGTCTTGGGTGGGAAATAGGGTGGGAATCGAGTCGGGAGTGATATCGAACTGATGAACCGTGCCTTTCGGAACTTCAATGTATTCCAGGGGATCGCAATATTGAACACTTGACACAGGCCGACTGGAGTGAAGTAGGTTTCAGGAGCCTCGGATGGTTCCGTGTGCTCGACGCGCACAAGAAGTTTTTGACGGAAGTTCGCAGCGGACAATTCTCGTAATATATTACTCTCATTCGCACCTGATCTTCTTGCTACACTTGCTACTGTATTGTATGTTGTGCTGTGTAACCTGCATGAATGAACCATGCCTGTGCTTTTTCGGCTGTAATACATGCACACGCCTGCGTAAGCGCCGAAATAGGGTCTGCGGCATTTCGAATCGTCTGATTGTGGAGACGCAAGTGCGCCTTCACTATAACCAGAGTCAGATATGGCACCATGAAGCAGACAGAGCACTTACATGCACTAAATGATTCTTCAATCGGATTCAGATCCGGTGAATATGGCAGAAGAAACAAGAGCAGGCAGCCTACAGAAGCTGTCGTCAGATGTGGTGCACCCAGCGGAATGAATGGCTGCATACAAGATCCATTTACAAGCTCCTCGAGCATTTTATTGTGATGAATCCTGCAATTGTCACAGATAGGAACACTACGCTCGGAGCCCGGTGCATATGTATTCATTTGGGGGATCTGTGGGCACTGTTAGGAACCCAACTAATGTCGTCATGCACACGACGCACCACAGACTCGGCAATGAAGTCGAAAATTTCTAGCGCATCAAAGGAACCCTCCACCACCTTTACTGCGAAATAACCCCGTCGTCATTGCAGCACCAACTGAAAAGCGTGGACTGCGAACAAAATCTGCCTCGATGGATGCGCGCTCCCTGGCCATGGACCTTCCATGCGTCCTTTGGAGAGTATGTTCATTTTTGCTCGTTTCATCGACAGTTACAAAGTACGAAGCCTTGTCTTCAAAATTGTCGTGGATGGACTCCTTCCATGTGTGGTATCGCTCCTTATCCCTCTATCGTGCGACCTTTGAAGGAATTTACAGCTGAGGTCCTCCTGCTCGAGGCTCTTCTGAAGCGCAGAGATCGAGATGGGAATATTGTGATGGATCGCTAGCCACAGTTGCAGCTCCTTCAGGTAGAGGTCGGGTGCTCCTTTGTAGACATCGTGGATCGCGGTCATGACGATGCGCGTGATAGGACTAGGGTGACCACCAATGCGGGCGTGCAGATTGACAGGTGTGCCGAATTCTTCACAGATTGTATGCCATCGATGTATCGATGGCATGCAATCTGTGAATGTATGTTCGACCGCGAAACAAAAAAGATCTGCCGGATTTCAACCTCCTCCCAGCCCAGCTCCCAGAGCTTTAGAACACATTCATTGAGTCCGGGGCTGATCCTCCGGTTGCCCATGTCGGAGAGCAGTGGGCACAGAAGCGAAGAAGGAATTGGCACACAACCGCACACAACGGATTGATTGCCGCTCGGCATCGGCAATGGGCGGATGTATTTCCGGAATGATAACATCATTGATACTTCATCCATTTAGGGCTGTGTAAGATAGATGTAATGTTATGTTAGAAATGTGAGAAGGAAACTGGCCCGTTGTTAGATAACAAGGGCATGTAAATTACATGGTTTCTAACATGATGTAAGCAGGCTTAGCGAAGATTTTTCCGGCCCGAAACCGACCTGATTTGGCCAGGTGACGGACTAAAAAGTGTATACCCTCAGGAGGGATCAAATTCGATCCAACATACCCTCTGCCGGTCCTAGCTTTGCTCTGGGTCTAACGTTCATGGGCAAAAATACTGGCCCAGAGCATATATACCGCGCCTTTCTCACACAAAAATCACATGCTCCTCAGAGCCTCCGATGTGAGAAATGTAAATTACATGTAAATTACAGTGTGAGAAAGGGTATGTTATTTAACAAATACTTTCTTACACAGCCCTACATCCATTCTTGAGTTATGTGCTCTTGTATTCACAAATTTCCTTTTCGGGAACGGCCCGAAAAAAAAGTGATCGATCTCGAGATCAGCTGTAAGGTTAGCATCCACGTAGAAGCTCGTAGAGCTGTCGCAGGAGCCCTTAAACCCAAAATAGAAGCTTGTAGAAACGAAGTAGTGGCTCGTAGGAGTGGCATAGCAGCTGGTAGCAGCTGGTAGAGCGGCATAGGAGCTCGTAGGAGCTGGTAGAGCGCCGTAGCAGTAGGAGTGCCGTAGGAGCTGGTAGGAGCCAGGAGAATCAGCGTAGAAGCTGGTAGAATTGTCATAGAAGCTCGTAGTGTTGGGGGAGGGATATTAGTCATCACTAATAGGGGAAGTCAAAGCGGTCAGAAGGGACCAATTATCAAAATGATTATGGTGTCAATTATGATGTCGATTATCCGGTGCATAATCGGACGATAATCAACAATTATCCATAATCAATCATAATTAGTGTTCCTCCTCCGGAGGAGGAACTGGATCATAATCGGCCCATAATCAACTCGATAATTGGTATCTCCCCTAAACCCTAAACATACTCAGCACTTGCGATCAGTAGTCACCATATCTGTATTATGTAAGAAAATATTTATACCAAGGCCCTCCAGGCAACCCCTGGTACATACCTCCCTCCACCTGTATGTAGAAACTGATAAATAAATGACCTGGAGCCCATAAATGGCCCGCTCGCAAGTCTCGGCCGACTCTCCTCCCTCGCTGGCGTGATGCCGGACATCAGATTATAAATAAAGTGGAATACACTGCCCACCAACTGCTCATCACAAGCTGGAGCTGCACCCTGGAGGAACAACATATAATTAGTTGATTAATTATTCATCCGGGATTGATCCGAAGCCGAGAAAGAATTTTCTTCAATTAAATTTTAATTATTTTGATCTTCTGACCGGTGGATCGTCATGATCGGTCAAGATCGGGAGAAGTGCTATTCAGGTTTCAGACCTGGAACCTATATCGGTACCAGGAATTCTTCCGCTACTCTACGTACACACTGTCCGTATTAACAACATGGGAGTAAAATATGAATAATTGTGTACGGTATATATAATTTTTCGTGTGATTTTATTTTAGAGCCCTCGGACTCGGTAACCTGTAGAAAGTGCAACTCAGCCTTAAAAGGAAGGGCACGTGACGTGATGCCGACCGTAGCTCATAATAATTGGATGATTTTAGTGTAGCATGGGTTCACTAGAAACCCTCTTGCTAAATTATGGTGGATATGTGTGAATCACGCTGATAATCGAAGCTCAGAATCGGGGTGGTCAAAGTTGTGCCGATTATTACCGATCATGCATCGGATAATCGAACATGAATCGGCATCATAATCGTTTTAATAATCGGTCCCTTCTGACCACTTTGACTTCCCCTAATATGGATCCGCCGAAGCGCAGGGTGCTCACGAAGCAGACCGACACCGCCACAGTCTAGACCCATCAGCTCTCCTCCTTTTTGTCAACTCTACAAATTCCGGTTCAAGTTGGGTAAAGTCGGCACTGTTCGGACCACATAAGAAATCCCCATCGAATGGAAGTCTCCACATTGTGATATCACATGAATTGAATGAGTTTGAAGCCCTTTCTTGCCCCAGGGAAGGACTGTCAGCCACGTACATGCGAATATTCGAGGTGTAGGCCCATTGAGAATAACAATTGTAGCGCGCTTTGCGGCAGAGCCCACTAACTGTGGAATCAATTGAAAACTACTTGATTAACTATTCTTTATCCTCATTCGGATGTTGTTGACTTTTCCCCGTCTGGTGTCATCTCGTTCTGGGTCTTTTTCCTGCGGTACTCCTCGATCAAATGACCTGACACAACTGCACATAGTACTCTGCCTACGAACGATCTTACTGCAGCACCAATCATATCTCCGGTTGGTGCTATTTTTGAAGTCTCATGCCCTGCCCGGAATTCCAGATGTTGTACAACTGCGCCGGGAGTCTGGGCCGTAGAGTTCAGGCCAGGGTCAGGGTATGCTGTTTATTTGGCGAGTCCCGTGTGCAGCACTCAATGCAACAAGGTACAGCAATTCAATGTGGTCAGGCTTAATCATTAACTTTGCCTCACAGATCTGTGTCACCCTATTTTGGCCTGGGTTATCTGGTTATCCTCCCTGTGTAGGTTTTGTCGGTACATCCATTGTTCCAATAATTGACTGTGGATCGTATAGATGTACTGCATTACCTCCTACGCCAACATTGGCCTGGTTTTTATCACACCAATGTGGTGCGCTCATTCGTGTTCCAATCTTGAATTTTTACTGACTCGACCTCACGTAGATTCGCGGCTTTGGCTCGAAAGCATGTCCAACTTTCATCTTAATGCTCGCGTTATGCAAGTATATTAGATAAATCTTCAACACCATCCTCGACGACTCGAATTATGAGTATTAAACTCCATTGCAGCTCTGACTTGACCAACAGCACTGGCATACTTGGTCAAAGTCGCGAATCTCGGGCATCTCGGAGATGACCGAGGCGTGCACGGTGAGGCGCCAATTGCTTCTACAGTTCACCATCACTCACCAACATATCCAGTTAACGTTGCAGCAATCTCAAATATGCCGCAGATTCCATTCCAGGTAGGTTGTGGTTCAATTTTTTCTCTGCAATCATCCGAGCGCTGACCTCGATTTCAGGCTCGTAATCATTCTATGTCGAGTTCAACTCTCCTCGAGGACTCGGGGCTCGTATCCGTGGAATTCCAGCTCACAAAGGTGCATTTTGTGTATTGTCTGCACTTAAGGATCTCCATTGACGCAGACATTTAATTAGATTTTGCGCCATGCAAGAGTTGAAGCCGTACATCAGGTCTAGAACTTGATTTGAAACCCACTCAATTCATTCATTGAATGGTAAAAGCTTTATCGCACTCGAGTAGTTACCCTCACCATCATATTTTACCAGCGAAGTTTCATTCAGTATGTGCGTTTAAATTGTGCCGCTTTTTGCCAATTACATGCTCTTGAAGTCCTACGTCACCACCGAAACCTACCGACTGGCACGTCCAAATCCTGAAATTTCGAGTTCGGCGGAATTCGCGATCGGTAAGTCTTCGATTTGAATGCAGTTGTGATTCGACATGGTATTTACGGGTTCCCAGCTTGTTTCCGACACCTTGCGCAAAACACCCTCCTCTCTCGCCTCGAATCCCCGCCCGCCTGCGCGCCACTCGTCCGAATCCCGCACGCCACTCGTCCGAATCCCGCGCGCCACTCGTCCGAATCCCGCGCGCAAACGCCGCCCAGGCGACGCGGCATCCAATCTGATCCGCGCGCCTTCACGGGAAAAGGACGCGCAGTAGTAACTTGGTGGGCGGTGCGGAGATGGGGGCGGAAAGCGAGCGCATGGGGGAAAGGAGCCGCGGCGGGGAGACGGGCGGAGGTCTTGGCGGGCAATTTGAGCCGTGTCCTGCGCCGTCTGCGGGGATATGCCTCGGGCGCGCTACGCACGCTGCACCTGGGCGTCTGCCGCAGAATTCGCGGCACGGCCGCCGAGTTACGACGCTGCAAAGTTGCAGCGGCGCGACTTGGCGTTCGTGCGGCCGGCTGTGCTCGCGGAGACTTGCCGTCGCCGCCGCGTGCCAGTATCCGAGCTCCCCGTGCAAGCACACGGTACTCGGCGCTGCGCCGCGGCGCGCGTCTTGGAAAGACGGCGCGGGCACGGGTGATGCTGCTGGCAAGGGCGCGAGAATCGCCGAGGGTTGCTCGGGAGTGCGGGTGGAAGGCGCGGGAAAGAGAGGAAATAGTGCGCTACAGCGTCGAATCGGCTCGGCGGGCGCGCGCGGGCGGGGAGTTTGTGGGCGGCCTCGACGTGAGCTATGCGTATCTTTGGTACGTGCCTCGGCGCACTTTCCAGTGCTGGAAGCTGATGTAAAAGTTATTAGTGGGCGCGCGAGTTGCCTAACAGAACGCACAACCGGGCGGAATTGGGCGGCGGCGAAGACCGCACGGGCGCGGAATTGGAGGAGGGTTCGCGGGATTTGGGGCGCGCTGGGGCTGAGGACGGAATGAGCCGGGATTCCGTCTAGCTAGCCACAGAAGCGTGAGCGCGAGCCGCGAGAAGACAGCGGGACACACCTCTAGCAGGTACTCTGTGCGTGAACGAGCCCAACGGCCCCGCGCGACCCGCTCCGCTGTCGGGAAACCACACATGCACCACGACCAGCGAATACGCCGGGGTGTCCGCATGCGCGGCTGCCAGAAGGTCGAGCGCACACGGCGCCAGGTGCGGAGTATCGTGGGCGGCGCGCGGATTCTGGAGGAAGATGGCGCGGGTCAGCGAAGGGAGGGCGCACGGGCTAGAACGGACGTACCGTATGCACATTATAGCCAGAGTAGCCTGCGCATGATCGCCGTGCACGACCACATCCGCAGGAAGTATGAGCGACGCAGGAGGGCCGCGAATAACAAGTGTGGACCGGCGCTGGGTGCGAGAACACCGACGTGCTTGCGAAGCGCAGCACTGAGCCGCATATGAAGCGGAAAGCGGCGTCAAGAGACTTGCGATGTCGCCGTATATTTTTCTTGTAGCCTGCATTTTTATCCCATTTAATATTATGATTCATTATGGCGTTCACTCTGCACATTTATTGATGCATCACACATTCTTGATGCGCAACACATTTCTGAGGCGCGCAACACTTTTGAATTGCCTTTTCGGGTAGCCGAGCCAGCTGCGCATGTTTGGCTACACCTTCTGTTACCTTTTCGGGGCTTCCTGACGCCTTCTCGTGGGATTTTGGCTGCTCCTTGCGTACACTATGCCATTTAAATAGGGGCCTCTTGATCTCTGCAAGCCAGGAGCCTGCACGGAGGTCTAGGGCTCTGTATATAATACAAAATGGAGGATCTGCTCAACTGGACTCCTCGATCAGTCCACTGGCCAGTAGCGGACTTCCAAATAGTTGGTCATCCCCTCATACCCTCTCCCATGTCGTTAAAAATGGTGCCGGACGACCCCACTCGATGCGTCGGTCGGGCAGCCGACGGCACGCAGTGCATCTGCAAACGCTGTTCCCAAAAGTCGGTTGTCGATGGTCGCACCATTTGCGATAACTGCGGCCACATCGAGTCTGCTCATCCTGAGCCTCAAATTGGTGCAGGCTCTCTCATCCGTCAGTTCCGAGATGCAGGCCGGCTCAGCATCACTTCGAAATCATCCACTCCTCTGTCACCTAAAGCCACGGCAGAAGAAGCTCAGACGGAGACCAACTCCAATCTCAGAAAAAAAAAGCGCAAGCCTGCTACCGACACTGAGCCTCCCTCAAAGAAGCGGGCGAAGCACAAAGAATCAACCAAGGTATGGTTCTCTTGTCCCCCCTACCGTTACAATTCTAATCCCTTCCAGCAACCCAAGGGGGAGAATATTGAAGTCGGACATGTGGCAGCCCTTGTCTATGGAATGAACGTAAGCTTATCCTTTTTTATCTAAGCAACTCTTAATTCTTTCCCATCCAGGGGTCGCCTGGTAATCCCACTTTAAAGCAAACCAAGGCTCCAAACAAGAAGGATATCAACTTCATGGTGCAGCATGGCCTCGCCAAGAGGGCTACACCAGACCATCCCA
Source organism: Mycena rosella (assembly GCA_029378255.1). Lineage (NCBI taxonomy): Eukaryota > Fungi > Basidiomycota > Agaricomycetes > Agaricales > Mycenaceae > Mycena > Mycena rosella. The sequence continues at coordinate 47,103 of JARKIE010000215.1, read as the reverse complement.
TCATCTTCAACACCTCCTGGGACACCGAGCGCTGCACACGTTTCTTCAGGACGTTGCTGCCGCACCTTTTTTCCCACCTCGATAGTCACCCACCCAAGGCAGACCCCACGGCTTCGCTCGCAGTCCAGGAGCAACAATGGTTGGCGGTTATTAAAACCAACCAATCGGTTTCTCTGTCTGGGGAAGAGCTCCCCACCGGAGCGGATCTTGCCTTCAACTGCAAGACCCGGGGGATCGGGATCTCTGACCGTATCCTGTATATTGGTGTGTCCTCATAACATACATTCCCATTCCTTGTCTGATAATCCTTTCAGCTACGAAAATTAAAGTTTCTTCTGATCGATATGTTGATTGGGATATCGAAAGCGACTCGGAAGGACCCGAGGCAGAAGAAAATTTTGACATGTTAGACGACTCGGATGCATCACCTCAAAAGCCCAGTACGTTTACGCCCTCCTCTCTTTCCTTCTTTCCTCATGTAAGAACAACAGCCGCCAAATCCAGAGGCAAAGCCAAGGCTGAGGCTCGGGAACACCGGAGAAGAACAAAATTGGTGCGTTTCTATCTCCGATTTTCCTTTCACGATAGTAACATCCAGTCGCTTCAGTCGTGAAGGTCGAAAAGCCAGAGCCTTCCCTGCCTGACATGAAGTTGGCGGCCAAAATGCGTACAAGGCTAGATACGAAGACCATCAAATGGAACACGGTGCACATTCCCCACAGTAGCGACGATGAGAGACCCGACCACATCGAAGTCAGTGACGACGATGAGGCTGAGCTTCCCCATGCCTCTGCACTGCTCGCCTCTGCACAGCCTTCCTCTTCCAAAATCTCCAGCAGCCAGGCATCCCTGGATTTACCTAGCTTCGGCGCTCTCAATGAGTCTTTCTCCCCCGAACACAGCATTTTCACTGAAGATGACTTCGACTTCGCCTCTCTCCCTCCCTCTCCCCCCAGCAATTCGTCTGGCTGGGCGAGCACATCATCCGGGGCATCTACTTCTAGTCAGATGGCCGCTACATCCCTGCCATCCTTTGCATCATATGCCCCTCCTCCGGTGTCCACTTTTACCCCTAGCTGGAGCGTGTCGTCCACTGCGACCCCTTCCATGCCGGCTTCCGCCCCTCCCATACCGCCAGCAGCCCCTACTCCTGCGCCCCTGCCAACACCCATTATTTCCACATCCACGTCTGGAGCTGCCGGTGGTTCCTTACGCCCCGCTCCCTTCTTCAAGCGGGGCGGTAAATCCAAGGGTGTCTCCAACCCTTGGAAGCAATCTTCGTGAAAGTAAATCGGCCCGGAAAGGGCTGGAAGTGGAATTTATTTATTGTCCTTGTCTCTATTCCACTCCTTAATATAGCAAATCCAGAATCATCCTGTACATGTACTTGTGCCAGACGTTCGGTACCCTTTTATCAAGCAATAATTTTTTCATGTATACTTTCCACAACTGCTAGTCGGCCTTCCAGTGGTGCCATAGATGAATTCGCAGCGAGTAACAAGCATTAATTCTGGATAATTGTACGATAGACTTGTATATGGCAGCAAAATAAGCTTTCTACAAATGGTGATTTATCCGTGACGAACTACGTGGGCTGACCACCCATTACAATCACGAATCCAAGCATCCCCCTGCCGATCGGAATGAAGAACCAGTGTCGTCCGTAACCCTTGGTAGTGCTGGTTAAAGTGAGTTAGATCACATGAGGGAAATGCGAGCACATCTCCGACATGAAGGTCGAAACAAAAACCTGTCTCAAACAAACAGAGCTGCCCCCCTTTGAATCGGCCAGCCGGGATGACGAAGCACATGAGTTTATCTCCCTCATCCCGGTGAGCCCAGCTGCAAGCACTGATGTTGACGACAAATCCCCCAAAGGGGTATGCAGGGGAGGAAGCACCGAGGGGAAGTGCCTCTGCATAGATGCGGATTTCATCGTAGTCGTCAGGAAGATAGGCCTTGAACTACAAGCTGGCTGAGGATATATCCAGGACAAGTGGGTTCGGACTTACAGCAACCCGGATTAACTCAAAGAAGTCAGTATAAGCCTCTGCGAGCCCTGCGTACTCGGCTGGATTCTTGAGAGCCTCTTTAGATTGATGAGGGAGTCGCTCTCCAAAATTGCACCGGCCATTGTGGTCCTTACGAATGTTGTCCGGGTGTATATTGGTAGGCGCTCCATTTCCCTGGTAGTATCTTTGCATAAGCGGGACAGAAAATAAACTACGCAGAAACCTCACCTTCTCCCCGAATCGTGCATACCACGAGTAGTGACAAGAAAGGTATTTGAAAAGTTCCCGTCGAGAGTCATCGTCTTTGAACTCTCCAGGCAATAGAGCAAAAATATGCTCAATAGCGTCTTCAAGCTTCTTGCGATATTCGGGGGCAACAGCAAAAAGGAGGGCAAGAAATTTGTCGTTCGCATCGGAAATGTGCAAGGCTTGGCTGCGGAGAAATATTAGACAAAATACACAGGCATGGAAGGTGTTCGTACCCATTTAGAATGGAAGTGTTAATCTCCACGTATGAGTTGGACCGCATTTTCCCACCGGAATGCAAATCTGCCAACTGACACTAGTCAGGATCGAATATACTAATGTTAAGTCCGCTTACACGCGATTCGAGATCTGCTAAACTGCTAGCAATTGGGGCTGCCGATGCAATTTCCCTCTGTTTCTCCGTCCATGAATTACGATTTTCCTTGGTGAGGGGTGACTTTGTCTTCGGTAGCTTCAAGGGTGTTTTCATTTTGTACAGCGAGGGCAGTTCCAGCTTTGATGCTTCCATGGTTCGGTCCCAGGAAATGGTAGAGCAGACATCCCACTCAGGGGAGCGTTTAGCTAGTTTGTGAGCGCTAAAGGACTACAGTCAAAATCACATAAGGGACGCAAGATGGCGTACACATACTTGATCTCGATGTTATCAAGGACTTTGTCCATCTGAGGAACGTCTGTGAAACTGAGATCCTGTGTTTGTGTAGGCTGCCCTTCGCCAACAGGAACCTTGTACTGTAGATGGAGGCGCCGGAGGTATCCCTGCTGGGATCTGGCATAGTTTATGGGGAGCATTAAACGCCGAACCATGGGCAGCCAATGCCCGTCTATACTGTATGTTAGCGTACTATAGGACTTCAGCATACCAGCACTCACGTTTGACCTTTCGTATCGCATTTGCCAATGATAAGACATCAGCAGCAGTTGTAGAGTCCTCTGATGTGACCTTCGTTCGCATCCCGAGTACAGCGATGATAGGGAGGATATACATGGTGCCTTGAAGACAATGAGGAGAATATAGCAAGATATAAGCACATTGTTTACCGGCAGCGCACAAGACTAGCAACCGCTTGCCCCACGTAAGCCAATGCACGAAAGTCCGTCGAGGTGTATTGCCGGCAAACTGCTGAGCGAGAGAGTCTTGGGAGACTTTAGGCAAGTGCTTCATCTTGTTATCGGCCTGCAAACTGAGACAAGGTAGTCAATCATTTGTATATCGTCCCACAGAAGGGAAGGGCCGATGCAAACCTGTCGATGTTAAGGGCAAGCTGGACAAGAGTAAGCATGTAAAAAAGGGACGCCCGGTGGATTGACTCGGACTGTCGGGTCAGACTTGCAACAACTGTACGGATGTCAGTCGACGAGAAAACTGGATCGGCAGTCGTTCCGGGAGGGGCAGCCAGCAATTTGTCTAGAGCGTCTCTGTTGGCAATTGAGTAGATACCCAAGAGCTGATCTAAAAGGTCGCCGGCGCGCTTGGTAATGGGAGCACCATCGACATCCTCCTTCCAGCCTGCCTTGTGTTTCTTCCGACTCCCCGTCGAACCGTTCTTGTTCCCCCGCCCCTGCCCTCGCACTCCAGTCCTGCTGTTCTGTTGCTCATTCACATCACAGCTTTCGCAGCCTGGCTGCCCACAGGGCATCTGCCCGATATCTATGTCCCGCCCTATCCTCTGGCGATCCCCCTTCCTGTTACAGTCATCGGTCCAGAGATGGGCGGGGGGACCTCCCCCAGCTGCACCGCCCCCACCTCCTTCGCCACCTCCACCGGCTGCTAACTGATGGGAATGACGAGTCTGAGCGACTACGTAGGAAAGAGGAATGTCCTCCTCCGAGTCTGAGTCCTCGTCATCATCGCCGACTTGGGCAAAGAATCTTTTGAGAGATAGGGGGTTGTGGGATGGGGAGAAGGGAGGAGGGCGAGAGGGAGGTGATAGTCGCACAAAATCATCATCATCATTATCGTCGGAGTCTCGGTTGTATCGTAAAGGAGATAGCATTGCCCTATATTTATCTATGAAAGATGAGGAGACGGGAGCCAAGTCGCGCCTAACACTTACCTGGTGGACTTCCGTTCACAGTCGGCGAGCTTCCCAGGGAGTCCAGAAGGGTATCGGGTGAGTAAGAGGTACTGGTTTCGTGATTATTCTGCGGCGACGACAACGACGAAGTAGCATTGGTGTCAAATCTAGGTATTGGAAAATCTGCGCACATAAATCAGAGAGGAGGTGGGGGAGAACAGTGACGCACCTTGAAGTTCTGCACCTCCCCAGCGAGGTGGCCCTCGCAGTGGCACGCTCAAAGCTCTACGCTCGGAGTATCTTCTAGGCAAAGGTCGCACCGAACGTGTTGGCAGTGGAAGAAGCGTTACGGTGGACGTAAGGTTGGATGTGGGGGCAGGCGAGGCTGGCTGTCGTGTAGTGGAGGGAGTGATCTGAGTGGAAGGGTACACGGAATCTGCTTGTTGTTGCTGTTGTTGAGAAGAGGTGGATGCGACTGGAAAGCTGGATGCAACAGCAGAGCTGAGGAGCTCCTCCAGAGCGCCAAATGAGGGCGACAAGCTGGTGGCATTGGTGGCGGCAATGGCGTCGAGCAAAGCACGGGCGATGTCGTCCGGAAAGGCGACAGTCAGCATTGGAAGTTTTAACAGGTGGCGGTAAGCAGTGGCTATGGAGGATTGGCCAGGTCTGGCCAGTTTCAAACGCGAACGGTCACAGCAGAGCACGAAGCGTGATGTTGACGCGTTTACAGACGCGACTGTGGGCGCGAGAGGCAAGTTGGGAATTGTCCCAAAACAGTAATTCCACTTTTGCTTCCGTCCACAACCACCTCTGCACCGACACCGTCAACCAGCGCGACACTCGAAATGCAAGGACACAACACTCAACGTGCAAGAGAAGCGCATCCGCCCGATCCCTTAAATTCTATCAGGATAACCGGCGCCAGTGGCGAGGGCTAAGCAAAAGGAGAGGCGCAAAGGTGCACAGCTGCTCCCATTGCTATCATAATTCTGCTCCTAATCGCACACAGCACAGATGCCACACGAATGCGTGAGCAGCCGCTGCGCCCAGCTCTAAAGACAATCCCCTTGCATCCCGGTACTTACTTCAGGCGTTCCCCGGCCAAATCGTTTGAGCTAACGGACCTACAGGGTCACAGGGACTCTCGAGACAAATATCAAGTCCTTTTCGAGGCTGCGGCGTGCACCGCGTTGGAATTTGCGAGGAACGATGTAAGGTGTATAGTACTTTAGTGGGAAAGTAAGTCATATCTGAGTCACTCTAGCCAAATTCCTTGAACTAACAGAGCTAGAGCATCGTCCGGACCCTCTGCGGAGGAACCTCAAGTCTTTACGGCGCTGCCGCACGGATGAGGGGTTTGCTTTGATCCTCCCTACCCAGGTCAGTCTTTATCTCGGCCATTGCCAAACCAAATCAACTTAACTAACATACCTACAGGACCGTTGGGACCCTCCTCGGACGACTATCAAGTCGTTTCGATGCTCCAGCGCTTCGAGCGCCCGCGCTGTCGCGATCTTGCAGGGGGTTTGGATTTGATCCTCCCCGCGGAGGTCAGTCTTTATCTCGGCCATTGCCAAACCAAATCAACTTAACTAACATACATGCAGGACTGCTGGAACCCTGCCCAGGCGACTATCGAGTCATATCGGCGTTGCACAGCGTCAAGCGTCGGCGCCGTCACAAGGTTTCTCCATGTTACTCCCCCCTCCAAAGTAGGCTATATCTCGACCAATACCCAGCTAATTTGGTTGAACCGACACACCTACAAGACCGCTCGGAGCCTCCGAGGACGACGATCCAGTTTTTTCGACGCTCCTATGCGTAACGCGCCGGTGCTGTCACGACCTCGAGGAGGGTTTAGATATCTCACCCCCCTATCAAAGTGAGTCTTAACTCGGTCATTCTCTGGCCAAATCACTTGAACTAACACACCTACAGGATCTTCAGGACCCTCGGCACACGACCATCGACTCGTCTCGACGCTCCAGCGCGTCAAGTGTTGGTGTCGTCGCAATATTGCACCCAGGTCAGTCATAACTGGGCCATTTCTTGACCAAATTGTTTTAATCAAGATACCTCCAGGACCACTCGGATGCTCTCCACTGGACTATGGAGTCGCTTCGACGCTGCAAAACATTAAGCCTCGGCGTCGTTGCGATCATACAGTGGCCGGTTGGCAGGATATAATACATGCAAGTACATTGCAAGTACATTGACTATTACATTAGTATACAGTATTTTGTAGCTATCGAGGCTTTAACCATTGTCCAATTCTTCAAGCGTACGAGTCAGGAGATCAAGGCCTTGGGCCCACTGGACTGCGCGAGGAAACCAGTCATTTCGTGGTAACACCACAACTAATTCCTTGCCGTTTGTACCCGTTCGGATTGTTTCTATTTCATCGTAGTCTTCACCTTCCCACTCCTCGGGAAGGACACCATACTCCTCTGGAAGGACGTCATGCTGGGAGAGCACCACTTTCAGCATCTCCAAAAAAACAGCTTCCTGCTGGACGTCTGTGAACGGTGAGCGATGGCGGGCGACTTTTATCGGGGCATGCCGAATGTTTTCCGCCTGGTCAGCTCGAATCTGATTTTCCAGCTCCTCTTCCGGGTCAATGACATCGGAGTCGGAGTCGTTAGACTCGTCCGGCTGCTCTTCGTCGCTGTGGCCAGCCCCTGTTTGTCCTCGACGCCGCCGGCGAGCTCCTTCAACCCCGTAATACCGATTAATAGCATCAGGATGAATGCCATCCAGGGGATCGGTAGCATATACACCATCTGTGGTTTGGCCAAGGAAACGGAGGTCCTGAAAATCATTAGTTATGTAAATGGCAGCGACAAGACAATTAAGATCTCACTGCGGGGCTCTGGTCACTGGTGGTCCGTCCAGAAAGGGGGTGCAAATTCCACTCCTCCTGGAATTCCCCGCAGTCGTCGTTTATTTGAGCAAGAAAGAGGTGATGTAATAGCCACAAATGGCCTGGGTTTTTTCGGTCAAGATGATGGACTCGACCAAGGCGAGTAAAAAATCCCCGCCATCGGCGTGCGAACTGGGTGCCGACTTCGACCCAAAGTCGTTCTATTCGAGTGTTTCGCGTGGAGCTGACAACAATCCAGGATTAAGTAGTAAATTCGGAATCTCACAGAAGAACTCACGAGCCCCACATGAACGACGCTCGTCCAGGCCCTCTGTGGATAACCATCCAGATGGACACCTTGGTATTTTCTCCCCCTCGATCCCCTCGCACCCGTGATGGAGTACCATATGCTTGGATAGCATCCATGAAAACTTCCAGGACGGTGGCCGCCCGATTGTTAGAGCTAGCACGCAGCCCAGTAACCTACGGTAGAGATCAGCAGACAGTGTGTGGATCGCAAATAGTGCGTACTGTACGGCAATATCCATCGATGAAACCATGTATCACAACTCCCCACCAGATGAGCTTGTGGTGACCATCGCAATGCCACAGGTAGTTGGGGCGTGGGACTGTATAGCGCCGACGGCGGATCGCCAGCCGAGTTCGAAGAGCTTGTCCCAGGGCGTCCACCCGCTTCAAAGATAGTCGGGCACGCTCTTTCTGAACGCGAACTCCGTAGCGACGGAAATGCCCTTGCAAATAACGGAGCCCAGAATTGGGCTTCTTGACTTTGTATTCCCGAGTCAACTGGTCTAGCTCGTCATCTGGCAAGTCGTCGAAGGTTTTTCTAACCCCAAGCTCCCGCATTCGTTTGCGCAGGGTGTTGCGGTGAACTCCCAAGGCAGCAGCAAGGGTGGATAGTTTGATATTGCGATTGGAAGCAGTCGCCTCCTTGAGGTACTCAGTATCGACATGTTTCTGAGGCCGTCCCGGTTTGCCAGTGGGGGGTTCGAAAACAGGCTGGAGGAACTTAATTTCATCCCTCTCGCTGGTGAGAAATTAGGGTAGTCGGGAAACTGAGCGAAATAAAACTCACATTCCCTCGGCTGCCAGTGCAGCAACTTGGAGCTCATACACAAGGGGTCCCAGAATCTCCGCACAGGCGGTAATCCAGGCCCTCGGAGCACCCTCACCCTCCATGTTTTCCAGCACAGGGACCAGGTTGTCAACAATGTTGGAAGACAGGAGCTTGTATCGAATCGCGTCACTGTCTTCTCGACGGAGTGTTTCCAGACCGCGGATATAGGCATTGTTGAGGACTTGGTGAGCTGCTAAGACGTTGGGCGTCCAGGGATATGGGTTGGGTGGAAGAGGAGGAATATTGTCAGGGAAATTGAAGCCCTCCATCTGGGGGTTAGGAGACTTCCACAAAAACAGATCAGGTGATTTCTCGCTCGTCTTCTCTTTTCAATATGGCAGAAAGTCCCAAGACTTCCTCCAAGGCGGCTCTGCGCCATTCAACCCTGTACTGGCCTGATGGAACTCTCACTCTCAAGGTAAATGGCAGAATAAAACCCAGGAGATGTACCTATAAAGTTTTTTTTTCAGGCGGAGGATGGTACTCTGTACAATGTGAACCGACAGCTTCTCGCGCTCAAAAGCGACTGCTTTTCTGGCATGCTCACCCTCCCTATTCCCGGCCATCCCCCCCTCCAATTGTCGGAGAGCTCCAAGGAATTGATAGAGCGCGCCAGGAGCGCAGGTCTTGATGGAACTAGTGATGCGACCGCAGTGGAGCTTCCTGCTCATTTCAGTGCGGCAGAGTGCCAGGTGTTCCTGGAATTTGTTTTTAATGTCCTGCCGTGAGCCCCATTATCATTTTGGATAGAGCACATTGCTTACTAGACGATCCAGCTGGATGGAGGACACTCCAGCCCTGGGGCGCCTCTGCGCTCTGTTGAAGACCTGTGATTTCTTTGGAGCTGAGTCGGGGACAAGATACGCTATCCATCACCTTGAAGACCACCCGGAACTTGGTCCGGCGTTGCGTTACGAGCTGGCGGAAAAGTACCATATTGATCGTTGGGCTGTCCGTGCGTTCTTCGAATTGATGTCAGAGTTAATTTTGGAGCTTTCGGAGGCTGATGAGAAGTGCCTGGGATGGGTGGCCTACCGCAGCTTGGTTAGGACTCATGCCACTGTGGCTCAGTATCGCCTGGGACTTGCCTTGTTCCCGCCCGACGCTGTCCACTGTCATTTCTGCTACGACAATAATTACTGCGGGAACTCATGGGCAAAGAACTGGGTGGGGATCTCAGGGGGGCTCGGGACTTTGCTGCGCGACTTTGCTGCGCGACGAGATGTCGGGATCAGAGCTGCACGAAGCTCTCGATGGGATGGAGGTGCCCGGGATGACCGGAGAGTGCCGTCTGCTTACCATTACAAGCATTCAGGATGGTCCAACTGGGAAGAGCTTGTTGAGGAAGGAGGAGGACATCATCGAGGAGGCCGTCCAGGCCCTCATTAAAGACTGGTAGCCAGTACTTGAAATGTTGTGCTGATTTGGTTCCGAAGAAGTGTTGCGCGGAATCAAAGAAGTGTTGCTCGGCATGATGCGCGGAAAGTGTTGCGCTGATCGGAAACTGTTGCACTCTTGAATTGTGTTGCGCTCTCCAAAAAAGAGTGTTGTGCAGGTGCATGCGAGAAAGTGTTGCGTTCACCGGAAAGTGTTGCGCGCCGTATAATGTTGCGCTCTCCAAAAAAAGTGTTACATAGGTGCATGCGAGAAAGTGTTGCGTTCACCGGAAAGTGTTGCGCGCCGTATAAATGTGTTGCACATCAAGAATGTGTGTTGTAATAATAAATGTGCAAACCGAACGTCATAATTCATGACTTACCCGTTTGTAAGTTAATTAGGGGCGTAGAAGGCATCCTGCTACGAGAATGTGGGTCTCCTACCCCGCCGCTACGGAGATGCGGGTCTCCTATGCGGTGCTACGCGCCTTGGGTCTGCGACGCGGTGCTACCACGTGCTACGCCACCGACCCAAATCAGGGTTTGCTGATGTACCTGTCACTTGTCACCTGCACCGTTCATCCACCCCAAATCCACCCACCCCAATGTGCTCGTACGAGGTAGATTTGGTTGAAATTACTTCCGCAAACAACTCACAATTCCAGACAGTCCCAGGGTTCTTCTTGCAAGACGACCCGCTGGCGGATCCGGCCATGATCGGAGCCGTCAGTCGGATTCTCTTGTTCCCCTACCTCGCGAATTGAAGGCGGGTATTCCAAGGTTCCCGCCAGATTTGCGCTCCTCGACTCTTCTGATACACGCTGGGCCAATCTCGGCGCAGAATTGAGTCGTTTGAATGCTGCCGCGGACGGCAACACGTCGTACAAGGTGATAATGTTTGGCAGACACGGCCAGGGATATCGTGTGTCTATCTCGCATTTAAACGAGATCGCGCTGATCCTGGACAGATAATGTGGGCGAGGAGAAGTACGGCACCAAGGCGTGGGACGAGTACGCACCGTTATTTGTTTTGGGGCGCCGATTCCGTCCGCTGATGCTAATCTGCAGCTACTGGTCGAAGCTCAACGGCGATGGGGAGCTTACCTGGGGGCGTACGTGATCTGAATCTTAGGTTCACTCCATCCTCACGCCTTGCAGCGGATGCGGAGCTCACCACCGTGGGAAAGGACCAGGCGGCCGCCGTCAACAAGCTTTGGAAGGACGAGGCGGTATTTGGCATCCCGCCCCCGCAAAAGGCCTACTGCAGCCCGATGACGCGCGCGATGCAGACCAACGTCATCACCTTCGCCGGGATCTCGAGCGAGCGCACCGTCGTCCTCGAGGTAGTGCGCAGCTCTTCATTAATTGCGTCAGAGTGCTTAAACACGCTGCTAGAACTGCCGCGAGGAGTATGGCGAGCACACCTGCGACAAGCGCAACACCCGCACCTACATCACGGACACTTTCCCTCAGTTCGACATCGAGACTGGGTTCACCGAGGACGACGAGCTGTGGACGGCCGAGTCGAGAGAGACCGGCGAGCACGCCGCCGCCCGCGCGCAGCAGGTTCTTGATAGGATCTTCCGCGAGGATACAGACGTTACTTGTGCGTGAACGCCGCATCCCGAGTCGGATTATCGTTGACACTCAGAGCAGTCCTCTCCATCACCGCCCACGGAGGCATCATCAACGGCTTCTTGCGCGCGCTCGGCCGCCCAAAATACCCGCTCCCGACTGGAGGTACGTCGGTTCTCTCCGTCGGTCGTGCACCTCTGACTCTGGGCGACAGGTATCCTGCCCGTCGTCGTAAAGGCTACTGCTCGCGTGTAGATGCATCATAGAAATAGACTCGCTTCTGCTGTGGAAGTATGGTCGCTCTTTCTTACCATGCACCTCTGACTTTCACTCACTCCTTGGCGGCAGGTGTCGTGCCCGTCGCCGGGAATGCTACTGTTCATGTAGACGTATTATAGAAAGAGATATACGGTCGGGGCACCCAAATCCAGTTCGTTTTCTTGGCTTTTGGATCTGCGGATCTCGAACGAAACAGTGAGTCGCACCTTAAATTCTCTGACGGTGATTATTTTTTCAGCGGCCGCGGAGTTCATCGCCATAAGAAAGTGGAATGAGTCTCACGTCCTCCATAGATGATGTGGCTAAAGAGAAAGCCAGGTTCGTGCTCCTTTTTTGGACGCCGCTTTAATTCTCATCTGCGGATCTCAGACACACAGCTTACCTGGGGTCGTGAGTCACATCTTCAAGTCTCCAGGGAATCTCTTTCGCCGGATGTACTAGAGGAAACGATTGCCGCCGAGTCTAACTAAGCTTTGGGCGGAGTGGTTAGCGGTTAAGATTCAACTCCCGGGAAGGATCCATTCTCGAAGTGGTTCTGCTCAGATTTCCGAAATTAATATGATTTTCAGGACGGCGAAAGCACTACGAGAAACACAGCAATCTGACCTACATCACGGAGACGTTCCCGCACTTGATATCTACGGCGGGTTCGCAGATCAGGCTGGGTACTATGGAGCCAGAGTCCAGGGAAATATGCAGCCTCGTGCAGAGCCGGTCCTTCTGAGTTGATAGGATCCTGCGCGACGAGAGGTATGTTATTATGCGTACAAAATGACGCGCCGGTCGAGTTTCCTTTGAAACTCACCAGTATTGTACAGTATCCATCGCCACCACGGATCATCGGCGGGTTTCTATCGCCGAAAATATGTACTTGCGGCGGTTGTCCATCTTAGGTTATATTATCCTGTCTGACCCCTCGTCGTCAGGCCTGATATTCCCGCCGTAGATGGGTCGTAGAAATGTACGGTCTTGCAACTTTCTAAACGAAGACCGCGACTGCAATCTGGAGCTTGCGATGAGTCCGGATACGATGGTAGGCGGATCTGGGTCTTCTACCTTCGTTCATCAATCGATATGACTAGTTATGACTGATTCATTCAATTTGGCAACCACTATGGCTAATTTAGACTGGGGCGTACGTAGTGCGATGTTTCGCCATTGGCCGACCAGGACACGTGTGAGCGTAACTTACCCAAGAACGTCGATTCAGAACGCGGCGTTCTGAAGTGGAACGTTCTGGTTCTTGTTTTGGTCCGATTCATTTATTATTTTCAGGTCTACCACTCCCCAGACCAAAGGGCTCACCCAAACTTCCCTCGCAAATTTCTTGAGTCTCCATTTCATCAACGACCTCGTTGCATCCCCTTGTCAAATTAACCTCACCCCCAGATTTCGATGCGATGCGAAGAACCTTGCTGCGCATCGGATCCAGGCCACACCCGACGAGAAGGCGTTCCAAATATAAACCGCAGCATATATAATCCCCACCTCCCCAACGATCGCCTTCAGGATTCTCTTCCCCACCAACATCCACCACTTAATCTTCTCTACAATATCAACATGGGTTGGTTTGACCACGATTCTGACGAGGCCCAGGCCCACAGCGAGGTGCGCTGCCTTCACGCCTCCGTAGGCGGACACTGACCGGTAACCAGGTAGTGAACGCTCCCCACAAGGCCGAGATCTCCCACGAGCTCATCGCTGCCGCCGCCTCGTACGAGGTCCGCCACTCCCTTCCGTCGCACCGCGTTTTTTTTGCTGAGCATCCGGACAGGCTGCCAAGGCGTACGAGAAGCACTGCGAGCAAAACGGAAAGCCCGACAGCCATGCGAAGGCGAAGGAGATCGTGGCGGGCCTCGCGGGCGCCTTCATCGACCGCATGGTCGAGACCAAGGGGGTGTGCTATGGCGTGTTCACTCTGTGCATATGTATCTGACGCCGGTACTCAGCTTGACTTCGTCGACACACAAAAGGCGAAGCACGAGGGTGAGTGCTGTTTTGTCTCTTGCTAAATGCAACCAATGATGCCCTGGTTTTAGCCAAGAAGCGCTGCGAGGAGCAGGTTGCCGTCGAATATGAGAGTGATTATTGAGAAATGTACCTAAATGCGTGTACTTGAATGTTGGAGCATGTATAAGGTTTGTTCACAAGAGCGTGTGACCAGGCGCGAAGTTCGTAGAGTTGAGTTCTGCCATCCACTTGGATTGAAATGAAGGGGAATATTCAAAGTGGGAATGGCAAGGATGCTTAGTTTTATGTTAAGCGGTGCGGAAGTTGAGCTGGCAGAGAGTTCTGCCGAGCCAGAATCAGAACTCGGCAGGGATAGTGCCGATGATACCGGCCGTTGCCGACAGCACGGCAAACAACAAGCAGAGATCGGAGATGACTGAGTTTAAAAAAGGCATCGGCAGCAGGAATGTAAATATAAAAATTCCTTGCATGGTGGTTCATCAGTCTTCTACGCACCCATTTCTCTCGGATACTTCCGCAATGGAGGGCATTGTACGCCTCCGCAGTCCCCGGATCCCTCTCTAACATTTCAATGAATGCCACCAGGGACTCGTCGTCGAGCCAAGTCTCGAGCGCTTGGGCGCGCTCAATGGCGACGGAGATTGAAGATTTGGAAAGAATCCCGTCGATGGATACATTGCCATCCAGGGCCTGGCGATCTCAGCTGGAATTTGGTATTGCAATTAATAATGTGAATACCTTGCGGAGATTGAAGACGGATGTTCGCAACACAATCAAGGCGAATAATCCCAGCGCTCCGGCGAAGAACAAGATCTTCCAATGCGGATTTAACTTGATCTTGTCGCGACCAGGCGTGGCGTGGGTGATCTCAACCGACGTTTCAGCTCCGGGCAGGCTCCGTCCATCTTCTGTGCCTTGGACGGAAACCGGTTCTGAATTTCACAACATCAAATCACCCAAATTTTGTGGTTGTGAGTTCTGGATTTTTTTCAGAAGTCGTGGGCATTGAGAGGTGAATATGTGTTCTAAAACATCTATAGGTTTCATATGAAGGCATATGTAACATACCTTGGCCCACCGAGCCCGCTGTGCTTCGCATGGCAGTCAGGTTGTCGGACACCCCAATTTTACCAAATATCCACCGATGTACAATTAAATACATGTAGCACTCCAAGGGCCCAGGGGCCTCTCTCAGCAACTTGGAATGTGGGTATGGAACCCACAATCAAATTCCAAATGCCAAGGCGCCACATTTCCGCCCTCAGAAGCGTCTTTTGGCAGGTGGTCAACTACCCCGTTTTGTGCCGTATTGGGAAAGTCACCGAAGGAAATTTCATTCAAGCTTCAAAACCGCATATAAATTCACCGAATTGTTTGAGACCATTCCCAGTATATAGGCCTTCTTTATGAAGGCCCATGAACCCCGCCAGGCCACAGACAGCTACAGTGTTACACCAAAAACGCTTAGGTGGTCAACTACCCAGTCTCCGACAGTACCGCAGTCCTTTTGCTTTATGGAATTTCCGAGTCGACTGAAAATATAGTTCGCCTGGGTAACCCAATGGAACGTGCAGGAATCGTCAGCAGCGTAGTTACTTGCGAGAAGTAGAAAGCTTTTTCGATGGGAATGATGTCTGGAAATTTATACCTACAATGACCCAGTCAGCCGGTTGAACTGCGCAAGGGACTAGCGGTACCGAGTCCAGCCACTTGGCATAAGCATCCATTCTTTACTTCCAAATGGATCGCGGCTCCATCCAGACATCTTGGGTGCGTGGTTGGGCACATACGCCACCAGTGCAGGATCTTGCGCCACCTCGCGGACCTCATGCCGGTCCACCCCAAGTACGATCGATCCAAGCCCAGGCATGGCCACTGACGTGTGAACTTCAATTGAACCTGAAGGATTCGACCGGTAGCGCGAAACGATTTCGTGGTAGTGTTGCAATGCCAGCGATGATACGACCATTCAATCTGTAACGTCGAGTGGATTCATTTGAATGCGAGGTGGAGGATTACGCTCCATGTCGTCCTTGTACGCCATCCCGGCTCCGATTTTTGGTGACATATCGAAATACATTCGAGAAGTGGAGCGTTGGACACAGAGGGTGCCATCTAGCGTGTAGCTACTCCACTGCGTATCACGGACTTCAGTATATTTTTACAGTGAAATCTGAGTTCGCTTACCACCTTTATTCCAGTAATATCCTGGAAGGCAGATAATATGGATCCGCCGAAGCGCGGGGTACTCGCGAAGCAGACCGACACTGGCACGGTTTAGACCCGTCAGCTCTCCTCCTTTGTTTCAACTCTATGAATTCCGGTTCAAGTTGGGTCAAGTCGGCACCATTCGGACCACATGAGAAATCCCCGTTGAATGGAAGTCTCCATGTTGTGATATCACATGAATTGAATGAGTTTGAAGCCTTTTTTGCACCAGGGAAAAACCGTCAGCCACGCACATGCGAAGTGTGTTCGTGTTTGTTGCATATCCTAGCCCTCTGCTAGCCACGTGCGAAGGGTAGAGGTGCTCGCTTCGCTTGCAATCACCCCCTGGACAGTCCTCGTCAGCCTTAATAACAATTGTAGCGTGCATTGCGGCAGAGCCCACTAACTGTGGAATCAATTGAAAACTACTTGATTAACCATTCTTTATCCTCATTCGGATATTGTTGACTTTTCTCCGTCTGGTGTCATCCGAGTCGTTCTGGGTCTTTGTCCTGCAGTACTCCTCGATCAAATGACCTGAATGCAACTGCACATAGTACTCTGCCTACGAACGATCTTACTGCAGCACCAATCATATCTCCGGTTGGTGCTATTTTTGAAGTATCACGCCCTGCCCGGAATTCCAGATGTTGTACAACTGTGCCGGGAGTCTGGGCCATAGAGTTCAGGCCAGGGTCAGGGTATGCTGTTTATCTGGCGAGTCCCGTGTGCAGCAATCATTATTACGCAGCTTCAAAGTACTCATATATGCCCGCTGTGGTGCAGGCTTCCTCCAAAGTATAAAGAACCCTCCATTTTTGCTGTCTCATAAACCCGACTGTTCTTCATGTTAACTCTCCGCTGCGCACTCGAGCTCCCTCATTCCCCTTCCATTCGATCAAAATGGTCTTCGACCTCATGTGACAACACTTGGATTACCTCAATATTGCAAAATGGTTCTGCCTCGCTGTGGTTTTAACCATTCTCCTTGGAGATTTCAAGGCTTCTATTGTGTGCATGTCTCAGAATCTCAGCAATCTGCAGGCTTTTAATAAATGCTTGGGTCTGGAGATCAGAGTGAGACTTGAGGAAGTGGTAGGTAGGTAGGTAGGTCGGTAGGTAGGTAGAATTACCCGGCACAGTCCAACTCATGAACACCAATTCGAACATCCGGATCTTGAGGTATATTCTTCATCTGAATTAATATCCCAAAGCAATGGCTTGCTCAACCACATGGCACCTGCATGGCACACTAAAGCCCGTGGACCGGAATGTCCCCCATCTTCTCCCATCACTTACAGTACATCGGAAACTACTGCCACAAAACCGGGTAAGCGAATTCTGCTTGTCCTCTTAAACATGCCAATATGCACCAATCTTTCTCGCTCAGACGTTAGTCACGGTGCACAGCCCCCTTACTGCAGGACCGAAGCGAAGGCATATCCTGTACCAATATAGGCAGTCCAGATTAGATATGCCTTTGCTCGCTCCGGCAGGGTGTGATAATGAGGTTCTGGAGATCCAATGTGTACCTTATACATACTGCGATGATTCATGTTTCGCATGAGGAACAAAATTTAATCTGTACAGTACATACATTCCATGTGCTTCAAGCAAAGGTGTTGCCAGCAAGGATTATTTTAAATCAAACGGAATTTATGCTAGCTGACTGCATACGTCGGGTGGACAGACCGAAGGATGTGTCCTGTGGTCTAGACCAATGGAGGAGACCAATGGGAAATTCAGATCAGAGTATATTCAACAGCCAAGGAAGGGAGGCCAGCCATTCAACTTTAAATTGTTTCGGGGAATTATATCGGATGGGAGGTGGGAACAAAGCAACTGCTACACAGATGTAATGATTCAGAGTTTGAAGAGAGCCAGACAACATCCGAGAACAGTGTCAGGCCAGGCTATCAGACCGACAATGATGCACAGTGTTGGATAATTTGGCCAGTGAATTGCACCGAAAAGAGGGCCATCTCCGAATCCGGGCCTTGATTGCACATAGAGAGGGTGCTGTGTCGGAAAATCCTGGCCACAGCTCGAACTGGATGGTAAATTGGGCTGCACCATTACTGCGAGGGAATATGTGGTCCTCCCATGGCACGTTGAGAAGGTTACCTTCCTTTCTGAAGTGGCCAAACTCAGAAGATAAGCTGTTAATTCACAGGTCTCCACACTTGATGTCGAGATTCCGAATCGGTATATTGAACACTGTGAGCTGCTCCATGTTGTAACAGTCTAGGGTTATTATTTCACTGGTATGTATGGAAAACCTATATTTAAGTCCACAAAATCCCTGTCTCCTTGATGAGTCACCTTGGCAAAGGATTATGAGGACTATGTGCTAAACTGGTAAACTGAACATATGCCGGTCCTGGTGAAAAGTAGAACTCTATTTGTGATCAAACAGAGGCTGGAGCTGGAAGTTTAGGTCAGTCACGGCAATTAGTACCTGTTGTGTTTTATTGACAGACCATTTTGCAAGCCTAAGGGCTTCCGCAAGGACCTTCTTGTGAGATCGTAGATCAAGTGGAGTGCGCAAGGAGTGTCTGACACTTATCCAATAGATAGGTTATGGAAGGCGAGCTCATGCCAAGTGGCAGCGCTTGAGCCTGTAAACCAGTGTGTTGGGGACTTGTTACCTTAGTCGGGGTCCTGTGTAGTGCTGTATCTTGACCATTCATGGACTTGACTTGGTCAGGACATGAGAGTTTGCGATAAGATTAATTAAGGCATGTGCTCATGGAGCACACACCTATTAGTAATAGTAGAGATTATCTATAGCATTGAGCACAACTACCAATATTATACTGCAGTATCACAGACTTCCCCAATTTTCCCTTGCCAATGGTGAACTTGAACAAAAATACAAACAAACCCCTGAGTATGATTCATACTATTGTACAGGACCTAGAAGCGAGACAAAGATCATTTTCTCATCATTTCTGGGTCAATTGCCGAGATCTTTTGTAAAAACACTCTGCAGGGTCCTACTACACTCCTGGTACAATTCTGGTCACTCAATCAACAAAACTCCCATGATTACTCGAAAGAAACGGCCGGATTTGGTAATTTATGTGATTTCAGGCAGTTAAAACACACTGGAGACTTAATATATGTCGGGATAGTAACAGACTGTATCCATATCATACTTCGAGTATTCATACCAAAATCTGTGGGCAGAAATGAATTTTTCGCATCAAAACAGCCTAATCGAGACACCCAAACACGGCGGACAAGTATGAACTCTACCCAGAATCACTTAAAACCCTCTTACATATTGGGCCTTGTTATTCCACAGTGCAATTAGGTCCAGATGTAACATTCTATGGCCATGAGATTGCCAAAGGAGGAGGAAATAGGGTGTGCTATCACCAATATCTCAAATAACATTCTGATTGAAGCATTGGCTAAGTTTGAGCTGTCCTGCACAAATTTTCCAAGCTTTTGAATCAAGATGTTGCATATATAAGTGCTTTAGATGGGGTAGAATGTGTCCTGAAAGTTGTGCATGGAATGGTTAAGAGTTGAGCTCGGTATGTGGTCGGCACTCATCGGCCATCAGTTATCGAGAAGCGGGACACTCTAGAAAATAGCACCGTTCGACAACAAATAGACCGTTTGACACAAGGTAAAATACTGAAAACAATGAAAAGAAGTTACTTTCCCACCTGGCATACTCAGATGCTGACCATGACTCGTTCATGGGGGAGATATTCAGTAATCTTTCCAAAGTTTCCCACATCCCCATGAAGGATAGTAGCCACTCCGCTGCTTTGGCAATGGCTCAAGATATTTGTTTGGTATCCTGCCAAAATCTTGACTGATTAGATTAGGCTGGAATGCTTGCTTGCTTGTCAATCCAACACTGAAGTATTTGTACTACACCAATCTTTAGGGGCGAAACTGCCTTCAAACTGGAAACCAACAAGTGGAGAACATCAGATTGGTAGGGAGTCCAAATCACTACTCTTTTGAAGCTTCAAGTAGCTTGTTTCAAGGTGCAATTTGAACCTTACCAGTCACAAAACATTGAGTCAGCATATACACGTAATAAAAGTAAAATCCCGCAGCGAGAGTCGAACACAAGCGGAAAAAAGCTCCTAAAAGAGACAATGTCACGTGCAAAGTGAACATTTGGCGGAGGCTCTGCAACATTAGGGCGCTTCAGGACCCACTACCTAAAGTTAGTGGGCATAAAAACTGCACGCGAAAGAGGAGTTAGCGCACGTGAAAGACGGAGTAAAGTACTAAAGGGGCAATAGCCGGTGCCATATTAGTATACATACTGAGGCGAAACAGGGCTGGCACATCCCATGCAACCGGGATGCATTTGTTCGGGAGTATAACAGTGAGGGTGGTGTGCTGTAAGGTCAGGTGTAGGTCATTCAAGACTCTGGAATCTCAGTTGAATTTTGGTAGGCGGGCAGGGGGTGGCGGTGCTACCCAGCTTTATCCCTTCCCACCACCATGTCAGTGGAAGGCATCACGCCCACTGGTGCCATTCATGTCAGTTCATGTTAAGACACCCCCGCCCTGGGCTCGGAGGCTTTCATCGATCACCAGTCCCGTATAAAATTTCATGCTGCATACTTTCCCCATTTACTATTGTACTGTTTACTATTGTGTCATTTACCACCACTGCGCCTCAATTTCCTGAGTGCCAGACTTACCTGGAGCAACATTATCTGTGATTTATGTGTCATAAAACAGACTGATACGGACATACCCCCCTTTAGGTTTATCTCCGTCTTTCGTGCGCGTCAACTTTCTCTCGCACGCGGGATTTCATTTTTTGTATAAAGGAACCCTCATACCATGCGCTATGAGGGTTCCTTTGTACAAAAAATGATTTTGCATGTGCGAAAGAGCCTAACGCACACGAAAGAGATTTTCGCACACAAGAAAGAGACTTTCTAGGCAGGAAAGACAGAAAATATATGCTAGCCGCACCTGGTTGAGGGAATGGAACCAGTTGAAATTCATCTCTCTCTTTATAAAATTGCATTGTCCAAAGCCTTGAAACTCCGCTCGGTAATCATCGGCGGCAGTCAACGGCCGCCTTACAGGCAGCCTCCGGTGAAGTGCCAGGGTGCGGAGTAGCCTGGCGTGCTCCTAAACTACTAAACATACAATTCTCTAACAGCAGATACACAGCGCGGGCCGAAAATATGATTAAAATGCCAACTATCTCAACCTGCACGTCCTTTTGTGCTTAGATGAGTTCTGCCGTATTGACAGGCATTTCATCCTATCCTAGACACGATCAATCACTGCGTTCCCTGAGGTCCTGCACCTAACCTGTGTGTAGGATTCCTACACAGACCTACACAGATCTACACACAGAGCTGTGTGTAGTCATGCTACACACATTGTTTTTAGATCAGGGTAGGTCTGTGTGGGTAATTGTAGGTAATTGTAGGTCCATGCAGGTCAGTGCAGGTATGTGTAGGTCTGCGTAGCAACCTACATTAACCTGGACTAACCTGGACATATCCGGTTTAATCCTGAATCGATGCTACAATTCCTGGCGGACATTGAACTAAACCAGCATCAACATTAAACCCCTTGGTGCTGCTGACTATTGGCGAGCTGCTCATGTCTGTGATATAGGTTTGGCAGGCTAACTGGTCATCTTTCAATCTGTTCTCTGAAAAATTGGATCCAGTCAGCATGAAGGTTGGTGCTAACCACGTTGTGGCCTGCATTTGTCTGGGACGAGCCGAGAGGCTAATCAAATTCTCTGGGAAAGTATGTATGAGAGCGAGCACGAAACAAAGCTTAAAGCTGATGCTCTTAAAATAGCATTGATGCGCTCCACGGAACGGCGGAAATATGTCCCCTACAGTGAATACACTGCGAAACAATCCGGAGGATAGAATCAATATGTGCTTAGACTCATGTGTAGGTCAGTGTAGATGAGTGTAGCCAAGTGTAGGTGAGGCTATGACTTCTAGGCACACCTACACTGATCTACGCTGATCTACAACAAGGTGTGTTTAGGGAAACTACATAGACCTACGGCACAGCTGCTAGAACCTTCGAAGATATTAGACTAGCTGTGTGTAGTCATCCTACACAGGGCCTGTGTAGTCCCCTATGCTCAGCTAGCAGCAGCTGCTAGAACCTTCGCAAACTGAGTGTAGGAGCGGCCGGAACGCAGTGAATATGAGCCAGCTGGACCAAAAAAGAAATGCACCATTTGGGTGCTATAAACTTGTTCTTCAGGCAGAATTGGCATCATCCTTGAACTCCGACTGCAAATGCTCACTGATATCGCGAAGGATACAGACATTGTCGACAGTGACGAACTGTCAAGTCGAAGCCTGGGCAATGCAGGTGTAAACTTAGTCTGTAGTTAACCGCACAATCATGTATAGGTTGCGTCGTTATTATGTAATCGTCGGAGTTTGAAATTGTTCCCACAACCACTCACCCTTCTGGTGGCTCTATCCACAAACTTTGAGAGAGAAAGTCTCTAAAAACCTCACTTCCAATTGAACTACCTTCTCCAAATCACGATTTATGAGCTCTCAACAAGAATTCAAGATATCAGCTTTTTCCGCCTGCCGGCCCATCAAATTTCGGCATTGTGCTTCTGCAACCTTCTGCCCAACTTTTGGCAGGAGAACTTACTCAAATTGTGTTTCTAAACACAAAGACGGCCCCGAAAGAGCCAAAAACATGTCATTGCACCCTTGTCAATGCCGAGAATTTTTTGCGATTTGTAATCGTGCTGCCAGCGATCATTTGATCGAGGTTACTGACAGACTATAACAAACTGAGGTACGAGGTTAAAATGTTATAGCGTCTGTTTATAAGAGACTAGTGTAAACTTACGTTGATTGCGACACCCTTGTGTCCGAAACGACCAGACCTTGTCAGCGAGGGTGATGTATCAGAATGACTAAACATACGCAGGCAAGTTAGTGTTGCCCCGGCTCGGCTTAGCTTGGTAAAACGCTAGACGCGTGTTTATCGGTGAACCTCAAAAACTCCAAACCAACCCAACCCAACCAAATGCTGACCAGCAGCAAGTAAAACCAAAACCCCAAAACCTTCCGACCCAAGTCCTTCGAGATTCAACCTTCCAACACGTTCGTTTTGCGCGCAAGTTCGGGGGTTCCAACTAAAATATATAGTTGGTGCAATTCAGAATATAACCATACGTTCGACTTTTGTTCCGTATATTGTTCCGTTTCGTTCCGTTCCGTTCCGTTCCGTTCCGTTCCGTTCCGTTCCGTTCCGTTCCGTTCCGTTCCGTTCCGTTCCGTTCCGTTCCGTTCCGTTCCGTTCAAACACACAGCAAGAGAGTCCGGAAGACACAGGTAGAAAACCCGGGCATAGTTATATATTTATCTCCTATATTTCAACACCATTTTATACCTTACTTGTTTGTACCAGTAAATACTTGCCATCTCCTGCAATCCTTGGTAGGAAATAACCGAGTGCAGTCCTGCACCCCTATATTTAAGAGATTTTCCACCCCAGAATGGGCAAGTCCCCGCCCAATTTGTTTAGTAACCTCATGGCCAAGGCTATGCACAATGTTCAACCATTGTCCCGCTGGCCATTTTGCACTTATATCGTCCCCTATGACTCCCAGCACCACATTTCTGAGTCATCCTGACTCGAAATGCGGTCCTGGACCCTGAGTTACACGTCCAGACTCATTTGCGATGCATTTCGTTGGAGATCAGATGTCATCACATGATCGTCACTCATTGTTCAACTTTAATTACTCGGCATTGTCCTTCCTCGTGCACCCTCTCATTGAACTCCGCCATTGTTGATGCACAGCATGTCCCCATGCTGTGTTACTACAATGGTTTCCTTCTGCACTGCCCGTACCATTGAGTACACCAACTTTTTTGGTTGGTTTTACCATGTCTGTGATTGCTGACCAATCACCGGCACTTTCCGGTGCTGCGCCGACTTGGTTGAACACTCTAAAATTCCGGCTGCTCCGGTGTTTTCTCCCACAGAACGTGAGGTCCCCTTTCATCTCCCTTTTTCACAGACTCTGACTGTCCCCAGTCAGGTCTAGGCACCACCCGGGCATATGTCGTTGCCGCGATCAATCCTGATCGACGTCCATCAATTCTGATCGGCATCCCATTTTTCTTCAACCATCTGGGCTCAGGCACCGTCGCGCCTCCTCACGACTCATTCTCTTCATCGGCTTAGCCCTATTTTGGAACCCGTAATCATTGTGCCTTCGGCCATTGTGCATCTGCCAATGTACGTAACCCCGCGCATTGTGCGCTCCTAGCGCACTGTCCGGTGCGCCTTTGACTTTTAGGCTTCATTATGCCCATCATTTTATTGTCCTCCAGTAAGTTAAAAACACCGCATCCTGGCGCTTAATTCCCAGCATGTCCCCCTTTTCCCCATCCGTCCTGTACATAGAGTTTAACCCCATTATGCCCGCTTACGATGCTTCACGCTTGATCTTGCCGCTCTTTACTTTGCCTCGGCCTGCTCCAACTCCCCCTCCTTCGTCTATCTCTTCTGGATCCCTCCAGGGCTTCGTTATCCCTTCGATTCCTCCTCCGAACTGTCCTCTCTCTATTACCATCGAAAAGGCTGGTCACCGGCGTCTTCCTGTCATCTCGAACAACCCGCTCCCTCTCGATCACGAACGTGTTCGGAAGCTGATCCGCCACCGTGCTGATGTACGTCCCTTACCCTCAGGCTATTTTTCTTGATCCTGATACCTTGGCCGTCCTAGATCAGCGCCAAGTGCGCGAATTGCGCCGAGATGGCGATTGACTGCGAGTTTTACGAGGCGAGCATTCCCTGCCCCCCGTGCGCTGTCCTCAGCATCCCCAATTGCGCATTCACCGATCCTTATGCTCATCCGAGAGCGTGACGTCCTCTGCGCTGCTATATGTGATAACCATCTAGCGCCGTCCCAGTTCGGTACGTTCTTCCCTCAGCTTATTCTTGATTCGGCTGATCCCCCTTTCCAGAGCGCGAATACAAGCACACATCCGCATGGTTCTACTCCGCCACGCAAGGCGCAATCAGTTGTTTCTTGGTACGTCCGCTTCTCCTTCTTCACACTCCACCGCTGACTTTGATCTGCCCTGGAGATTAACTCCCACTCTACTGCTGAACTTGCGTCCCGCGGGTATCAAGCTCTCGTGGCTTCCTCCACCGACCCTAGTTTCCTTTCGCGTTTCCTCGCGTTTGGCAGTGAAGCCCACATCCATCCCTCGGTCCTCTGCCTTGCCGCCAAACGTCTTCACGCTCTTTACTTGTCATTCTTAGGGTAGTTCTTTCTTCTTGATATTTTATTGTACACCCTTTTTCTTGAATAATATTTTCTTGGTGCTCCAGTTTCAGTGACTTGAATAAAATTTCTTTGCTGTCCCAATTTTTCGTGACTTGATATGCGTCTGCGCTCAAGATTATTTCCGTGTATCGGCCCTTGTCCGAAAAGCCGAGAACATCACGTGGCACGTAGGACGCGTAGCGACAACGCGCTGTGCGTGCCCCCATTGTTCTCTACTGGTTGCTACCCAGATCCTGGAGGTGTGGCCTCGTTTTGCCATGTACCCTCGTGGTTTGTCTGACGTGTCCTTCCACGTAGGTCCCTCGCGTTTGGTGTTTGCATCCTCATGGCGTTTCACGCTCTCGTGATCAGTTCAACATTCTGCGCCCTTTTCCATTGTTCTGCTCCTGCATGACACCCCCTGCCATGACCCTCAACGACTCCATTTGAAACTCATAACGGCCATTTCTCTGCCTATAAAAGGGGTGTTACTTTATCCTCATAGCAATACACCCCCTCCCAATGACTGCCTCTCCACCGCTGGCCAGCTTTCAACATCTCACACCCATGTCTTCCTTCAACACACCTTCCCTGCTTGAATCCGAGGAAGACACTGTCCGGCTTCTTCACAAATCCGTCCGCACCACCCGTTATGACGATCCCCTGGACCAGGATGCTTTCTTGATTGCGTCCGCCCATACCATCGTAAGTTTATTTCTTCTTCAACCCCAGCCCGTCTTTAATTATTTTGACTACTCCAGCTCCAATTCAGCGACCAGTACACCGCATTCACTGCTAACCCCGAGCTCAGCGAGTGCGTTTTCTCCATCCGCAAGGCATTGCATCAAAACAACTTTCGTTCTGACTCCACCTGTGGTGAGGTCCTTACCGCTATCTCCGATTTCGCTGGCGAAATTGTCCGGTCCCGTCAGCTCTTCCGCGACCATCAACGTGCGCAAGCCACACGTTTGCACGCAGAGGAGGCTGCAGAGGCTCGCACCGCCCGCTGTGATGCCCTCGCATACGCCAAGAAGAAAGTAGGCTTTCCAGTATTCGATTTTTGTTGTCTCTCACCACACCCTCCAGCGTGTTCTCTCCCCGGACTCTGATACTGTCTCTATTCCCTCCGATGATGAGGATACCCCGCCAAATAAAGACCCCATTCCCTCGCCCATTGAAGGTGCCGATGCAACCATGATTGCTTCTCCAGCTCGTGGTAATTTCTCCACTCTTTTTTCTATCCTCCTTTTGACTTTCCTGTGCAGTGCATTCTTCGGTGTTGTTGTCCCCTCTCCCAGAGCTCGAAAGCCTAATGCTCAGCATTCACTTGACCAACCCAGCCCTTGCGCCGGTGAGTTCTTTTCTTGCTTCCTTTTAGCCCAATATATGTTGAGACAGCTTTCCAGCCGGCCTCTCCATCATCACCAACTCAGTCCCTCCTGGACCTCGTGCCCATTTACCCTCCTTCAAACGACACCCCTCAAACGGCCGCAACTGGCCGCAGAAAGTCATGCATGCCCTCCGGCGCCACTGAGATCACATCATAATTGTATGTACTCTTGTCCTGGTAGCCCCGCCGATGTTGACTCAACCTTTCTTCAGCCGAATTCTCAGCTGCCCAAGGCGACAGCTATTCAATTGCCCATACTTGCAACCTTGGTGCCCCGCATATCTGGGCGAGCACACCGCCGTCCAAGCCTAAACTACATTGACGACTCGCCAGTGTCGAGGCCAAAGTCCAGCGGCTCACGACCGTGCAAGAGCATCTCTGCGAGCAATTACAAGCGGTCCAAAAAGCCTGTGAGGGGAAGGGCAAGGCCTCTGTACATTGATTCACCCTTCCTTAGCCTTCCCAGCTAATTTTCAACCAGGATCCCTAAACATTGCTTCTTCTGTTCGGCGACGTCGCACTTCTTCGCCGCTTGTCCTGCTCGTGAGATCGACTGAGCACCCTCATCTCTTCTTTTTCACCGCCCATATTTATGAGCGCTGGTTCGCTCTGCCTTATTTATTGTAACTTTCTTGAATATTCATGAGCGCCGGCTCGTCTTGTGTTACTTCTTGTGTGAATTCTCCCTTTTCACAACTCCTGAGTTCAAGCGGAGATTTATTCAATCTCTCCTCGCCCTCTGATCCGGGTCTGAGTCTTCACCACCAGCTTCTGCTTCACTTTGTGAAGACCGCAGCCGGACCCATCGAATTGCAAGTCCTTGCCCTGGTAAATTTTGTCTTCATCATCCTCCAGTTTGTCCAACATTTCCCGAGATGTGTCAATTAATTCTTCAATCCTAGTCCTGAGCTGAGTTTCCCGCTGCTGGTAGGGTATGACCCTGAAACGCCCTATCTTCTTTGCTAGACGGCACCGTTGAATTCACACACGATGTAGGCTCCGCCCTTCATGCGCCTTACAACCACTAATGGTCCCCACCACCGATCTCTATTTCTACCACTCAGTGAGTCTTCATCGACGGTATTCCGCACCAGGACTACATCCCCCGGCTCGAAGCAGTAATCCTTGATTATGTGCTTGTATTTCTCTGCGTATGCCTTCACATTTTGCTCCTTCAAGGCCGCGATCTTGACACACATTTCTTCAACATGGGTTACATGTTTCGCGAGTGCCCTGGCCCAAAGTCCAACCAGTTCGTCCGTCGAAATTATGTGGTCTGAATATTTGGCTAACCAGGTCGCTTCTGCGACATTGAGTGGTAAAATGGGATGGGTGCCGCACACAGCAAAGTAGGGTGAGCACCCCATCCTGCGTCGCACGGTAATCCGGTCCGCCCAACAGACTTGGTGCAAGAACCAATACCATTTCTTCAAGTCGCCGCCAGTCACCTTATACAGAGATTGCCGTATATCCCAGTGACCCCGTTCAACTACTCCGTTGCTTGCAAGTTGTACGGTGAGATCCTTATTCCTTCGATCCCGTACTTCGATTTCAACCACTTCAACGCTGCCAAGAACAGTGTCCCGTTGTCTGTTAATATCCACCTCGGACATCCCCACCTGCAAATTACGTCTTCAAGCAAGAATAGCCCAATTGTTTCTGCGTTTTGCTGCCGCAGAGCACGGCCTTCTAGGTATCTCGACAGCACACACCTTGCATCCACAATGTAATTGCACTGGTTTGACCTCTCGCTCATGTGCATCACATCTGTGTGCACCTTCTGAAATATGCTTGGGGTTGCAGAAACCACCGGCGGCGCCTTCAGGAGCGCCAATCTTCGTTTCTGGCAAATTCTGCAAGAGTTCACGTACCAACGTATGTCTCCTTCAATATCCGGCCACCAAAACCTCATTTCCAACAAGGATTTTGTGGCGAACACTCCGCAGTGACCCAGCGCATCGTGTGCGGCCCGCATCATATACATTCAATGCTTTTTCTCAACCACTAATGCGTGCATCGACTCCAGGTTTCTCCAATACATCTTCCCATTTTGCTGAGAAAGAACTTGAAACCGAACTGTGCAAAAGTCTTGAACTTCGCGTCATCCTCCATTTCTTTGGGGTGCTTCAACATATCTTCTAACCACTTCCGAACCAGGGGAAGCTTCTTGTCTTGGTCCTGCGCCCACTGGCTCCGATGTTCTTCATCGTACGTCTCATGCTCTCCTTCGTTGTTGCGCAGCTTCTCATCCGGAAGCAAGCCCTCTTCAACATCGTTGATTTGAACATAAACTGGTACTGCAAGTCCCTCTGCCGTATATTCCCACTTAACGAGCTCTGCAACCGCCTGCTCCTCGCATCGTGCCCGGCTCAATTCCTGTTCAAAATCACCCATGTTACTGGCAAGACCTGTGGTTTCCAGCAGGTAACCACCTCTTGTATCGATTTGCTCCTTGAACTCATCAAACTCAAGTGGTTGCTCCATAAAATAGTCCCAGTCGCCATGTACCTCTGGTGGGCCATTCAATTCCGCTGCTACATCGCCATCCGGCATATTTCGTCCCCAGGCTGCGCTTCACGTCGAAACAACCCGTCTGGTGGGAAGTTCGCACCTTTGACGTGCTTCAATTTGAACTTGAACATTAATATTTGTTCAATCCATCTATTAATCATCGGTTCGGCCCCATTCCGGGGTTATTTAGCATCCCCTGGATGTATTTCGCGTCTGTCTCAACTACCAGCCGCCTACATCCGAGCAGCCAATATTGCAGTCCCTCCAACGCTTGCTTCAAGCCGTACAGCTCACGCTTCAGTTGCGAGAATGCTGCCTCCCACTGGTTCAAAGGTATGGATGCAAACTTTGCGTAGTACCGCTTCCGCAGATCAATCGGGTCTACCTGATAGATCTGGATCCTGACAGCCATCCAGGACGTGTCCACGGCCATGACAATGTCTGAGGCCCAGTCGTAGTTCAAGGGCTTCAAGCAAGGTGTCTCACCCAAGGCTTTCTTCAACCTCTCCATTGCAGCTTCCTGCTCTGGTCCCCATACAAACTCTATCCCAGTGCGTACTAATTTCTGGATTGGTCACGCCAGCAGCGCGTAGTCTTTGATGAACATCCGTAGGACTCCCACGGTCCCGAGAAAGCGACGTGCATCCGACACATCCTTCAGCGCTCCCCATCGCACTATTACTCCAACACAATCCATATCTGGTCTCCTCCCTTCAAACGAGCATAGGTGCCCAACCACATGGAACTCCCCAGCGCATAAAATCGACTTAGCTCCAGAGAAGGTACCACCGCTATACTTCATTCGCTGAACTATCCTGTTCAGATTCTCGAAATGTTCCCAAATAAATCTCCGTATCCCAGGATTTCCTTGTATTGCTTCACAAGTCCCATCCAGTAGCTCATACCGCGATCCCGGCCCTCTGAGAGGTACATTGTCAATGTACGGGATGGTTACGTGCGGGATCTCCTCCTGCAAGATGTATGTCACATCATCATGGAAAATCGGCACACTATTCGTCCATCCCTGCGGTAATTTTACCAACCGCAGCGCCCAAACGGTGTTTGGAATGTCGTAAAATTGCGAGATCCCTCAGCGATGTCCCGGTGATCGTAACCGGAATACAAGTCAAGGCACCCGCCGCAGGCACGCCCAGCAAAATGATTAGCCAGCTTGTCCGTCGCCGGTGGAAGCCCTGAGTGCGCTATTGTTACAGCGTTCAATGGCTCCAACACATGCACAAGACATATACTCTTCCCATCTTTTTTGATGACCCCGAAAAACTTGCTCCGGTACGATGCATTTGACGGCTCGTAAACACCAGCATCAATTTTATTCTTGATCGTTTTGCAGAATTCCGCCAGCTGGCCGCGGGCAATCGGAATACTCCGCTCCACCCACGCTTCATGTTCAACTAGCGGGAACTCAACCGGCAGGAAAAAATCATGCCGAAAGCTCCCACGCTCTTCGTCGTTCCAGGCGAAGGCTTGCTGGTGATTTCCTACCAATTCGTGCAATAATTTCACCTCCTCGGCCTGCAGGAACCCAGTGTGGCGAGCTTCCATTTCTTCCTTTTGCTCCGCTGTATACCGGCCCCTCGGCACAAACTCAGTCAGGC
Organism: Mycena rosella; assembly: GCA_029378255.1. Taxonomy (NCBI): domain Eukaryota; kingdom Fungi; phylum Basidiomycota; class Agaricomycetes; order Agaricales; family Mycenaceae; genus Mycena; species Mycena rosella. The sequence continues at coordinate 16,602 of JARKIE010000215.1, read as the reverse complement.
AAGGATTCAACATTGGTATTCCAGCCAACGGATCACCCTTGATCTCCCACTTGATCCGATACCACTCCGGCAGTTTCATATACACCGGCCTGACTTTCAACCCCACAGGCTTGTACTTCTTGCCTGCAAATACTGACTCAATCCCTGCTCCATCTCCTTGCACAGCTCCAGATTTCTCCTCCGGGCAAGCAAAGTCAAGTGATTGACAGCAAGCACAGCGCGTGTCCGCCCCGGTCGTGTGTCGAGCACGTGAATCAAGCGGATAGCTCCCTCCACGATACACCCTGTACTCGCTGTCCATACGTGCCAATTCGTTCAACACGTTGGCGAATACTTTGTGAGGAACTCCGTCCACACTTTCAACCTCCTGTCTTCTGAACGACTGAAAGAGCGCCGCCGCCTCTCTATCATTCTCGAAGTCGGCTGCACCACCCGATGCCGCCACATATGCCTCAACTGTCTTTCGGGAGTCATAATTCCTCCCTTGGCTGGTAGAATTGTTCAATCCGCAATTCTTTATTCTTGTCGAAACCAAGTACAACCGCTATCTCTTCACATTGACCCAGCTGATTCAATTCTCTGAAGCGATGCGAAAACCTCTTCGGGTCTTGGTCATTCTTCATCTGCTCCGGCAACCCTTCTTGCCGGATTCCTTCTTCGGTCTATCGTAGGTAGGCACCGTCCATGCCCTCCCCGAGTTTGGGTCTGTCAATGTTAATAGTTGATCTCCCTCTTCGTGGTCCGTCCGGCTGTTTGTCGACATGTCGAATGGACGACCAAGAAGTACCTTGTAGGCGGGGCTGCGAATCACATGAACCTGCAAGTAGATTCACAGCTCGCCCCAGTGAAAAGGTATGTTCTTTGCCAAGCCCATCGACTTCTCGAGCTGGCCATTTGCGCTTTGCATAAATATATTGATTGTGGGGTCCCAAACCAACCCACACTTCTGCGCCTCCTCCAGCAACATTGAGACGATTTGCAAGCCGGTATCCAGCATGCACTCGACTGGTCCCTGGCTATTCACGTACGGGAATGTTACCCGCAATGGCACAGAATCATGTGCCATGTAAATTTGTTTTGGCCCCTCATCCTCGCTTAACCCTTCCAGGTATTGGAGGTAGGGATCTTGCGCAACTAACGAGCCAGCAGGAACTCCTTCCACCGCCACCATGGTCACAAAGACTCCTTGGACTTCAGGTAAATTGCCTAAGTCCAACACGTCGTCCAACAGCTGACAATCCTGCAGCGTTGGCTCTGCAACTACTTGTTGTTCAACATCAAGTACCTCAGCCAGCAACACCAGCTCCCTATCTCGGAGTAACTGCCTCACACGAGTGAGTCGCAATTTTTCTCCTTCGCGCAGGTCCTTGCTAATTCCAAACAAGTCCCTCAACTTGATGGTTACCTCGGTGTTGTTGATGCGCTCCAGCATCTCCTCAGTAAACCCATCCCTCTGGACCGGCGCCTTTAACTTGTATGCCTTCCCAGAATCTTCAGAGCGCCGGCGCTCCGTGTCGTCCCCTTGGGCTGGTAGAGTTCGAGCCCCAGCGCCAAGTGGTCTAACAAAGCGGTAAGGCAATTCTGATCAGGCCGTCAGCCTATCCAGGTCGCGCCCCTCAACGTTCTTCTTATTTCCTTGATTTACGGGCTCACTTCCCTCAGGAGGCTTGGATTTTTGTGCCCGCGCCTCCATCCTTGGGGCGTTTAAAAATCCTGCTCAGGAGGATTTGCAAGCGCAACACCACGTCCACTGCGTGTCTGCAAGTACTGCCCCTGCGTGGGACCCGTTTGCCCCATCCGCATCGCGTTGAATACGGTACGTCCCAGCTCCTCCATGTCAACAGTCGGCGCTGGCACCGCATTACTCGCGTACGTCTGAGCCTAGTTCACCGAAGCTGTGGGCGCCATCGGCAATGTCCTTTGCCCACTCCCTGTGACTTGGTTCAACTTTATGCGCAAGGTGCGTACCTCGTTGCGCAAATTATCGAATTCATCCTCTAATGCTCCACCGTAGAGCACATCAGCATACATGTGCTGTCCTGCTATGCCCTTCCTCTGCCAATACTCCTCAACGCGTAACGCAGGTGGGCCTTTCCCTTTGGGAATGAAATTACCATCTGCTAATTTCTGCTGTCCATCTTCGACTGCTATCCAGCCCTTCTGAATGTGTGCGACCTTCGTCGCACATTCCTTGGAATAATGGTCTTGACCATCGCAATGGTAGCAGCCGGTTCGCTGCCCCATACCATTGCTCTGCCCATAACCACAACACCATTGGCTATCCGGACCGTAGGAATTTGGTGCTGCAGCACGCGCAGCACCGTCGCGGTGTTCAACCTCGTCCCGTGAAGGTGTGTGGCCTCTAACGTTGACCATCGCCCTCAATAATTCATTATGCGCCGCCTTTGCCTGCTTCTGGGAGACGGCCAGCGCGTTGCAGAGGCTAGACAACTCACTGCTGAGTTCTTCTATCTGAGCGTCCCTACGCTCAATCTTGATGGAAGGGAATCGGTCCGAGCGCTTCGTCTCAGGCGCGTCCTCATCTACTCCCCACGTTGCTTCAGTACCTCCTGTGCTTGCAAGGCGTTCTGCCATCTTGATTAATTCATCCAATAGTATAGGATCCTCCTTCCTATGGTTGACTGCGTTTTGAACCACAACGGGCGGGTTATTAGCTAGTAAGTCGGCCTTGATGAGATTCCGCGTGTTGATTGCTGTTCTCAGGGAGTCAGCAAATCCTTGCTTGAGCACGTCGAGGTAGCGCCGGCACGCTTCCTTGTTCGAAATAATAGTGGGCGCCCTACTGAGCTTCTTGACTAGAGCTCGGTAACGCATCCCAAACTGGGTGAGCTTCTCTTCCTCGGTGCGTCAAATATTCCTGTTCTCAGCACAGAGGTCTTCTAGCTCTTCCAGGTTCCCATCCAGGTTCTCCTTGACTTCCAGGTACACCTTCAACACCGCTCGTTTGAACGTGTTGTACAGCACTCCAGCTGCGTACTCCGGTAAGTCCCTCCATACTTCTCGCTTCTTCACCGGTAGATAACTGGTGAGTAGGTGTTTTTGTTCGTCGTCATCAGTTATCTGAGCCAGCTCGATAATGTCATCGACTTGATCAATGAAATCACGTAAATCATCCTTGTCCTCCGTGGTGAATTTGGGGACGTTGGACTCCCAGGGCCGCGGGACCTTGAAGCTCGCTACACCGGTACCAGCCGGTGCTGCTGCTATATTTCCTGCCATCGCCGTTGTGTGTTCCGGTGTGATAGGTCGAAGCTTGAATGAAAATTCGGATGAGTCTTTGTCGTCAAAGTAAGGTTTGACGTCGAAGAGTGACTCGTCGCCGTAAGGTAACTCGTCTGAAGATGATTCATTGCCGTTGAAAGCCTGGGCGTCGCCTGCGATGCCGAAGATTCCCTGCTCCGTTCTTCTTCTGGTTGCGTACGCTGTGAGGTGTGCGCAAACTTGTTGTCTGACTTGTTCTCTAGTGGTGCCCGCCAGTGTAGAACGTGAATTCCCTCTTGTAGGAATACTGTTTGTTGTAGATGTGAGCCGTCCGGCTATTCAAGATTACTGCGACCAGCACAAATCAAGTTGTAAAATTCTGAATGAACCCCCTCGCGGTGGGCTCCAGATGAAACGCTAGACGCGTGTTTATCGGTGAACCTCAAAAACTCCAAACCAACCCAACCCAACCAAATGCTGACCAGCAGCAAGTAAAACCTTCCGACCCAAGTCCTTCGAGATTCAACCTTCCAATACGTTCGTTTTGCGCGCAAGTTTGTGGGTTCCAACTAAAATATATAGTTGGTGCAATTCAGAATATAACCATACGTTCGACTTTTGTTCCGTATATCGTTCCGTTCCGTTCCGTTCCGTTCCGTTCCGTTCCGTTCCGTTCCGTTCCTTTCCTTTCCGTTCCGTTCCATTCCGTTCCGTTCCATTCCGTTCCGTTCCGTTCAAACACACAGCAAGAGAGTCCGGAAGACACAGGTAGAAAACCCGGGCATAGTTATACATTTATCTCCTATATTTCAACACCATTTTATACCCTACTTGTTTGTACCAGTAAATACTTGCCATCTCCTGCAATCCTTGGTAGGAAATAACCGAGTGCAGTCCTGCACCCCTATATTTAAGAGATTTTCCACCCCAGAATGGGCAAGTCCCCGCCCAATTTGTTTAGTAACCTCATGGCCAAGGCTATGCACAATGTTCAACCATTGTCCCGCTGGCCATTTTGCACTTATATCGTCCCCTATGACTCCCAGCACCACATTTCTGAGTCATCCTGACTCGAAATGCGGTCCCGGACCCCGAGTTACACGTACAAACTCATTTACGATGCGTTTCGTTGGAGATCAGACGTCATCACGTGATTGTCACTCATTGTTCAACTTTAATTACTCGGCATTGTCCTTCCTCGTGCACCCTCTCATTGAACTCTGCCATTGTTGATGCACAGCATGTCCCCATGCTGTGTTACTACAATGGTTTCCTTCTGCACTGCCCGTACCATTGAGTACACCAACTTTTTTGGTTGGTTTTGCCATGTCTGTGATTGCTGACCAATCACCGGCACTTTCCGGTGCCGCGCGGACTTGGTTGAAAACTCCGCTCCGGTGTTTTCTCCCACAGAATGTGAGGTCCCCTTTCAGCTTGGCTAGCCAATCAAGCTGAGCCAAGCCAGCTGATTACTTGGTGGCTCCGGTGGCTTGGCTGCGGCTTAAGCCGGCTCACATGATGGCTTAGCCGCAGTTTCTGATGGCTTCCACCTATTTTTGTCAAGGTGCTTTCCAGCTCTTCTACCCACTGTTTGAGCTCGTCTGGCCCGCAACACGCTGTCAAGACCTCACCAATTCCTTGAACAACCAATGGAGCTCTCACAAGATGCTCTCGCCCCTGCATTTGTTGTGGCAGCAACATCAAACTCGAGCGGTGTTACTCTCGACATAGCTGCTGGATCAAGGCGGCAACATGTCTTCGCGTCTTTGTTATCAGTATGTGAGTTCTCCACAGTCAACCCAAGGTACTTGAAGCATGCCCTTCGTCAACCCAGGGCACTAGGGAACACTGGAATAACACTGGGGGCGAAGGCTAGGGCACCTGAAAGATAGGTGCCTTGACAAGAGGTCTTAGGGGATGTATTTGGCAGGTATTAAGGCACCTTAGGATAGACAAAGGGAGGCTTTGTCACCTCGCAGGGGCCTGGCAAAGCCTCCCCTTTGTCTTCCTATTTGCCTTTATCCGGTGTGTTCCCACCTGGCAAACACATGCGGAGTACCTCTTGTCAAGGCACCTGTCTTTCAGGTGCCTTGGCCTTTGCCCCCGGTGTAACAAGTATGCTATTGTGCATCTCCACATTCAAGCTCATTGCAATTTCCTAGGATGACAATAATGAGTGGACGCCTCTCCAGTTTGCCGCGCTGCACGGCAACGTCAAGTCCCCGCACACAGGTACTACGGCCACATCGTGCTGCAGGCTGCCGCCTTGCACAGGCACCTCAAGATTGTGCACTTCCTCCTCGGCGCTGCTGCAGACCCCAATGCCCGGGGCAACAACATGGGCTGCACGGCATTGCAGCTCACCACGGGCAGCAGCTTCTCTGAAGTCGTGCACATGCTTGTGAATGCAGGTGCACATGCGGGAGAGCCAGCGAGCTGGTACAATGGGTGTTTGGCACTGCAGGCAGCTGCAGGGGAGGGCACATGATGTCAGTGCGTGAGCCGCTCACGATGCCTGGCGTGGATGTGAACATGACGGTGGGGCACGATGGATGAGGACGGGTTCTGCGACGTCATGGAGCTGCTGCTGCACACTGGCGCAAGTGCTAATGCACTGCCGGTGCAGTACAAGGGGCTTACAACAGTGCAAGATGCCGCAATGGCCAGGAAGCTTGACATGATCAACAATGGCGCAGACATCGATGCGCCGGGGTGCTATTACCACGGGTACACAGTGCAGAGTGCTGTGGTCGAGCAGGGGAGTGTGGAGGTGGTGAGGCACCTGCTGAAGGCAGGGGCAGATGTACAAGCTGTGTTAGGCGACATGCAAAGGACAGTGCTGCAGGTGGTGGACCTGTGGGATCACATGGAGGTGGGGGCCATACTCGGGGCTGCGAAGAATGCGGCAAATTTGTGAGTGTGTGCTAGCTAATTCTAATAATTTTCGATGATGGTCAGTTTAATTGCGCAAAGCCTACCATGTCTACGGTATGCTTCTAGGTGCAGTTGTGTGGAATTAGACGGCCGGGTGCATCACATCCTTGAGCTTGATCAAGTCGGGTCGCGTCTGTAGCCGCACACACAGCACAGAACATGAATTCATGACTGCAGGATGTGTACGGCTCCAGGCGCTTGGTTCAGATGTACATGCAGAAGGGCGGCGTGGACTTACACTTCATAGTGTTTTTTTTCCGTTAGCAAGGCAGTGAGGAGAAGCCACAGCGCACTGTGGATTGCGAGCACTCTCCAAATCCATGCTCTCCCTATCATACTCATATGCCCCCTCACGCACTGCACGCAGTGGCATTGGCCCTGGCGCTGGTCCCCCATAGCTCAGTATTTGTGAAGCGGAGTAAGCGCTGCTGGAGTAGCCTGACCTGCTTGACAACAGCAGGGGTGTTGGTGTGCCAACACCCATGCAGATTCAGGTGTGCGCCGGCACTCGAGGGGTACGACTGGCCCGTGCCGCTGGGAGTTGTGTAGGAGGAGGTACTGCACACGAAGGGGGAGGCAGCATCGCGGCGACGCTCTTGGCGAAGTTGAGCAGGTCAGAGTCACCCTGGTCAGAGACAGTCATGACACTGAACATAGGAGGCAACTAAGAGCACGGTATGACATACATACCAGGCATGGAAAAGCTTGCCAGCAGCAGTACCCAGTGCGATGCTTATGCCAAAGAAGTGGTACACTGTTGTTTTTGAGAGCATGGTGTAGTATTCCAGTTCAGATTTGCCAGGGGCAGGCAATTACCGGCGATGAGCGCAGGCTTGAGGGGTAAAAGAGGGGAAAGGATGTGCCATCAGTTCAAAGGACCTTCTCAGGCTCACGCTCCAGTCCCCGAGAGAACAGAAGTGAATACTCAACTTTGACGCTGCACATCTGCTTGAGCGCTGACTTGTACCGCAGGGTGTATTTGCCTGACTTGACAATGACCGTGAGCCTGTCCGCAAATCCGCCGTGTTGGATACAGCGGATTTGAACTCACTGCGAGAGATTTTTAGCTTCAGATGGAGTTGGAGTAATGTTCTAGGTGGTACAGAGTTGTACAGAGCAAGCAGGGAAGGTGTAGAGAGCCAGTACGCAGCAAGGAAGTAAAGGGTGCTAGAGCTGCAGCTAAGCCGAAGCCAAGCCGAAGCCATGTGAGCCAGCCAGTTATAAATGGCTCGGCTCGGCTTCTGCCACTGATGGCTTCGAAGCCATCAAAAGCCAAGCTGAGCCAGCCATAGCCGAGCCGTGGCAACACTAGGGCAGGTCATAATTGATCATCGATCACTGATGCCCAAGGGGTCTCAGATCATTGACTTCTGCCCACTGATCAACATATGTAACAAAACCACGTGTTTCGCTCCTTTTGGAATTCCTGTCAGCAGATATTTGTCATTTACACCAGACGAGTGTTCAGCGCTTCTTGCGGGCTCTTCGCTGCTCTTCACAGGTAGGAAAATGTATAGCTATTGGAATAGATCCTCAGTCATGATATGGTACAGTATGTGCAGTATCTAAATTGCTGGGCGTTGCTGCCTCAGACACGTTCATGGTGCAGAAAGGTGGCGATGGTAAGGGCTAGGTGTGCTTGGGAAGATTATCCCAGTAGATGTATCTAACTTTTATCCTACTCTGTTGAGAACTGACCAAGTTCTCGGTAATTCTTCGAAAATATCCCAAACGGGAAATTTTTCATTCATGCCTTCGGTACTACCATTAGCTGTAAACCAACTACCCTGAGATGCCTAAGCTCTCAGAGTAGCAGAATTTTGAGAGTAAAGGGGACTGTAGGCATGGAAGGTCACAGGAAAGATCCAAAGGGTGCACTTAGTAGAGCTGCCAAGGACCAGTCATTGTGGTCCATACAAAATACAATTTACCAGATCAAGATCAGCCACAGTGTCATTTCAGAATTGGTTAGTGGAGGCGAGACCAACTTCTCATTTTCCGTGTGCCATTGTCTTCACATTCCTGATACGCATCAAGTGCAGTCCTCAATTATGATGTTCTGGATTCTGCTATGACACAAGAAAAATTGAACCTGGCTCCAACTACCCTGAGATGCCCAATGTGGTTCAAACTCATGGAAAGATTTCATAATAGGGAGGTTGGTTGATTTAAATGTAAAGCAGAATGCAGCCCCTCACAGACAAGAAGAAAAAGAAAAAATTCTGTGGGGCGGTCTTCCAGTGGCTGAGGCTGTGTTGTGGCCACTCACGGCCCTTCCATGTTGAACTACCTCCACTGCACAAACTCCATCACACTCCCATCCAACACCCATGGCAGCACACTCTCCACCACCACCCCATCCCCATTTCCACGCCTGCAAATTTCATACTCCACAACAGGCTGCTCCATGCACTCACCCAACTCATCCATCTCATCCCATTGGAAGACAAACTGCACGTGCCACAGCACAGGGCACCCCTCAGTGAGCGCTTTGACTGCCGCCTTGCCCAGCTTTACCGCTGCGAGCTATCACGTTGTGATTGCTCCGGAATACGGAAAGGGAAACGTGAAAGGGGCATGCCGACCACCGTGGCCGGTGTGATGTGGACCGCAGTGCTACAATGCGAAATAGATGGTATTCACTTTGTAGCTCGTTCGGCCACTAGGGGGTTAATATGAGATGGACTCCAGTGGCGTAGGTGGCTGTCGCGCAGACCCGATGTGTTCCGTGTGTGTGTGTGTGTGTGTGTGTGTGTGTGTGTGTGAAGTGTCTCGCAAGAGACGAGAAAATGGTCAATAAATGGTGCGGTCAATGAATGTGGATACCTTGGCAATGAGCAATGTGTCTAGGTGGGGTGTACCACGGCGAGGGGCATGAGGAGGGAAGAGAGCGAGCCTCAGACAGGAGGCTGCAGCGTGGAAGGTTAGATGTGGTGGTGGTGGTGGTGGTGGTAAACCGAGTGTATTGGTGGGGGAGATACACAGGTCGATTACTGACTAAAGTTCCAAAAACCTTGCCCTTTTATACCTTTGCTGCTTTTACAGCCTCTGGCGTTCGGTACCACGCGCTCCTTCCACAAAGGGAAGCTAGGCCCGCTGGAATCGGGGAAATCATGTGATTCTGAGGTCCAAGAGGGTGATTTTGGGGCTCCAAGGTCGAAATATCAAGCGATTTTATAGAGGACTCGCTCCCTTGTTTCAGGCCAAGCCCAAATGGAGGCAGAACATCCCGCGGTGCGTCGGCGGCCTCGGGCCTGGGGTCCGTAGGCAGGGTGACAGACGGGCAACGATGCCTGCAGTCCAAAACGGGTGTCCAATGCTAGGAAATCGAGCAATTTTACAGGCACGGTCTTCAGAGTCGCTTATTGTTTGGTGAGAATCGAGCGATTTCTGGGGACCAGGAGGCTTCTGGGTGCGGTGTTGCATGGGCAATGGACGAGGTAGGCTGCTGGTGCTGGGGCGTTTATTGCACATCGAAGGATTTTGGCCAGGTCGGGGAGTGGAGAGGAAATCATATGATTTTGGACCAGGAGTCAGGGCAAAAGGCTCGGTGGGGCTCGAATCAATGGTGTCTGTAGTAGATTATTGGTCGTAGCTCATGTTGCCCTAGGTCGAGGAGCATGTTTGTGAGAAGTCTGAATGCGATTTCCAGGTGTGTCCCGATTTGGTGATATAGCTGTGCTGTGCTTCTTCATCCCCGTTGTGCCAGCAATGCTACGCGAGGGCATATGCAGAGCATATACAGCCCTCACACCGGGGAAAAATTTAAACAACATTCCAATTATACCGCGCAACCGACTGCCAAAAACAAAAATGGCAAAGGTCCTAAACAACTGTGATGCGAATCAAACGTGCATGTTCGGATTACATAACATAATTCCGACAACATACCAATTATGCCATGCAGGCAACATGAGGTCTCAGAGCACAGGAACAGAATAAGACATGTTCTGAGCACCAATACATTGAATCTACAAGTTAGACCGAGCACCCTTCACTCAACACCGAGCTGCGGCGGGCTACTATCTGTAGGAAGGCTAAAAGAATCAGCAGCCAGAGGCAAGAAAAGGTCCTACAAGTGGCCGGGAAATGTGGATTGCCAAGCCACTCGCAGGAAGGCTATGGCTGGAATTGAACCTGCAACATTCTGGTCCAGGTGGGCAGGCAAATTTAACCGTTACACCACATAGCCGATAAAGAAAGGGAGTAACAAAATATGGTTGTACACAGGAAAGAGATGCCGAGCAAGGAGGACATATACTGAACTGGGATATCTGATCACCAAGCAACGAGAAGACCGTCCGAGTGCACAAATCCAGACACTGAGTGGGGAAACGTGTACCGAGCGCAGGGAATGGGTCGCCGAGTGGGAAGAAGGGGCATTTGGGGATAGACCGAGCGGATATTACAAAGTTGGATGAGTAGGCACCAAGCGGAGAAGGAGCCAAGCAAGGAGGGCTGTGGGAGGGCATGGGGGGGGGGGGGAGGGTAGCACGAGAATGGGCGGTGTTATCCGGGTAAGCGGGAAGGAGAGCCGGCTGCGGAATATGGGCAGTATAATACAGCCTGTATGCTGATAGAAAATCATCTTGGTTTTGGACCCACATCCTCTAAAAGCTCTAAAAAGCTCTAAAAGTACAATTCAGTCTCACCCAAAACAAACTGTTATCACTGGAAAACACTCTCTTGCTCTTCGGAGACACATTCCTTCCTACACCGAGCCGTCTGACAGCAAAGTCAGGTTATCTTTGAAGCCCAGCTCTACATTTCCCTATCCGATCCAACTCTCTTTCTCACTAAAAGAGGGTAGTTGAAAAACCCTCACACAAAGCAACGCAGCCAAGTTCGGCATGTAGCCGCTAGCCTTGATCGGATTATTTTGCCCTCAGCAAGCAGATAGGAGAAGAAGAGAAGGAGATGATTGGCTGGGACATATATTACGGAGAGGTTAAAAAGAAGGGAGCACTCAGCCGAGGAACCGAGCTTGTTAAAACAACCTCTGCTCCAGCTAAACAACCTACACACTGAATACCTTCAGAATTGGACTATACGACCAAGAAGGCCCTCTAAAAACACATATTCCACCTCAGCGTCCTCAATTTGGAGCCAGCATTGCGCTTGATTGTCCCTTCTTGACAGGCTGTAGAGCTCAGTCCGACGGCGTACACTGAGAAGGCTGTTCTATTGCACTAAAAACGCGGTGACTAGTTGTAAAATACTCCTTCTTTATTGAAGAACCACACATCCCCTATATAAAACCATACTCCGAATTAAATAAACCTAGCACCGAGGTGCACTGTTCGCAGTGACAGAAATATTCCCCCTAGAGGACGTACAATTCTAAACTAGCCCGGGTTACCACCTTGCTTGGCAGTTTAGGAAACCACAGTCCACATCATACCGCATAATCATTTTCCAGGTCCTCGCCAACGTTGGACGGGAGCTCAACGCTCAGGGTGAGGTGCTTGAGTCTGGGGAAGCCCGAAAGGAGGTCAAGGACATTGGGCTGGGATGTATCTTCAGTAAGTGAACAAATGAGTGTGGCGGCACACTCACATCAATTTCGAGCTCAAACTCCTCTCGAGGGTGTCGTACTCTGTGTCTTCGTATGGGTCGTATGTGAATACATCGAGATCAAGCCCACAGATGAGCGCGAGCCAGTAGGGGAGGGCTTTGGCAGGAAGGTCGGAGAGGTTGAGTGATTTGAGTGCAGGGCAGCAGCCCTGCTCGAGGTATTTCTGCATGAACAATGTGTTAAATTACAGCTGCAATATACCCATAAAATTACCCACTTTGAGGGAAGCACATATAATCCAATGGTTCTCAGGCAAATACTCCATGTCTTCGGGCCCGGGTTCCAGATGCTCCAATGCGTCCCAGATATCAGCAGGCCAGTTCTTCCGCAGGTTCTGCAGCTTGTAGTTCTGCAGCCTGAAAGACCGCACAGCTGCCAGGTGCAGGAGGAGCACTGCTGAATCCCCGTGGCAGAAGTCAAGCTCGAGTGCGTACACCTTGGGGCTGCCCAGAGTGATGAAGTTGGCGCACTGCACCATGCTGCACATGCTCAGTGTGTTGATCATGGGGTGCACACGGAGCACAGCAGCAATGCCCATGTACATGCATGGCTGCACATCGCTCTGGAACATGCTAAGGCACATGCTGTGCAGGGTGGCGAAGCACGGGAGCACTGAGACAATAGGGGGCAGGGTGGCCTCTGCGTCGCCATAAGGGAAATGGAACAAGAGGAAGAGTGCGTGGACAAAGGGCACAATGTGCAGCTATTGGGTGCTTGTGAGGTGGCCGAGGCTTGCTTCCGTTTTGTCAAGGGAGCTGAGCGCGACCAGGATTTTGTGCCAGATGTAAGGGCACATCGCGCTTGTGAGCTCCGAGTGCATTGTGGTGAGGTCCAGGAGGATTTGCGCCGGGGGACCGGGGAAGATGCACACTGCATGGTGAGTCATGCCAGGAGAGGACAATGTGATTCCTTGGGTGATCTGGCAACGGTGGTATAAAGCTTTGATTTTTGAAGGGTCCGTTGGCACACCTTCAAAGACCTGCGCACATATTTCCAGCAGGATGTCTTGGCCCAGCTCAGTCAGTTTCATGATGGTGGAGAGGAAGGTTAAATGTCACACCGGTTTTCACAGTTCCCTTTTTTCTTCCCTTTTTTTCTCCCTTTTTCCTGGATCTCAAGTTTGGCTCGGTTTTTGGCTGGTATTTTTTCCCTTTTCAACTCAGAGGTGTAAAAAGGGTTGAAAAGGGAAAAAAAAACTGAGTAAAAGCTCAAACAGGATGAAACGGCAGAAAAAAGGGAGAGAAAAAGGGAAGAAAAAGGGACGGAAAAAGGGAACTGTGAAACCCCCAGTAGATGACACGGTGCATAGGTGTTCGAGTGTGCAGCAGATACACCCATATTGCGATGACCACTGACCAGTGTACCAACATTGTAATATAGGCAGAGGCATGTATCAGCATGTGGCTGTGCACAATCCTAGCTGCAATGTTGAATGTACATACACATGCTTTGTCGTTTCACTCCTCTGCTTACTCGCTGCAGCAGATATTGCCCTGAATGCAATATTTGATGTTGATACATCATCGTCCAACCCTGTTCGTCCTTGTGCAAATGGTGCATACATCAAGGGGTGATCTGCTAAGTGCCATCAAAAATCAACCCTATGCAGTATGTTGGTGTTTGTCACCGTCCTTGATCCCACTGACAGGCTCACGTGTAAGCGACGTGCTGCAAATAATTGATGGACACGGGATAATATCTAATGGGAATGAAACCCCACACAGAAGTCCTGAAAAACAGGCAAGAGAAAGGTCTGGGACCCAATCTACGACTGGCTCTGACTCCCATACAACTATCAAAGTATATTACACATATAAATATATTACTATAGATTAATTTACTTCCCAAGAATACCCCAGACACGAAAAGAGCAACTGAGAAGTGTATGCGCATGAAGAAATGCATGCAGAATCATGCGCAAGTGCGTACATGTGAGCCTGTCAGTCGGATCAAGGATGGTGACAAACACCAACATACTGCATAGGGTTGATTTTTGATGGCGCTTGACAGATTGCCCCTTGGCGTACACTCAGACAGCAGAGATTGCCAGCCCTCGAAAGTCTTGATTCACTGTGCCGCAGTGCAGTGCTCCGCCACTGCACTGCTCGTCGCATCCCACTATAATTTCGGACCGCTTATCCGCCATGACTCGCACCGCCGAGATGAACATGGCACCGCACTACAATTCAGGAGTGCCTCATCGGCCCAGGGTGCAATGCGTGGATGGTGTCCGAATCCTGCTTGTTTACATTAGACAAAAATTGGATATACCCTACACACTCATTCAAATCTCCTTAGCACAGTTAAGGGTGAGCTATAATACTCTTTACCTCATTTATTAGCACCACATATAGCAACAGCAGCGGGTGAAGAACAAATAATTTTCTCAGGTTACAGCCGTTCCGGAAAGTAATGGGAATGTCAATTTTTTTTCGGCACGTTCTCGATTTGGAAATTCCAAACGCAGATGGTCGCCGATTCGATCCCATCCAAGCGTGTAGTTATGTGGGCAGGCTTGACCAGTTGTCGCGAGCAGCGGGGTGTGTATATAGCTCCCATAAAGACTTTAGAATAAAGTTTTGAGGCTTTTGGCTGTTATTATGGAGCCCCGGAAAGTTCCGTGCCATCAAAAGACTCGTTTCGTCTTGCATTTCGTGATGTAACATTGACTCGTTTCTATTCGGCAATAGTCCAATATCTGATGCAAATGATTATGGTAGCCATAGAGCTGCCCAATCCTATGCGTACACATATCTTCCGCAGCATTTGACCGTAAGGCTAGTGCATCAATGGGAAAGTTGATGGAATTGGTGAGGACCTGATGAAGGTACTGGGCCCATATGGCGGTCGGAGTGCACTTTTAGTATTCCCAATATAAAACACGTAATTCCCACTATATATATAGGCTGATTTGACAATCTTGAAACTATGTCTGTGTCTACTCCCATTAAATGTAATTGACCAGCCAGCACACATAAGTAAATTTGTGTCCCCGGTTATATTTTTTCACATCCCGATATATATGTTGGAACCCAAAAAATAAAAAGATGAAAATGTACCCCACAAAAAAGTAAAAACACACCCCCACTTTTTTTTTCCGAAACCTCGGAAAACTTCCTGCTACTCCTCACAATATTTCTTCTCCTCAGCAACATGTATATAAACTAGGTGGCTGTGCTAACCCTAGTGATTGCCATTACCAGCCTACTGCACCCTCCTTTGAGTTGGAGTCCAGCTGCCAAGGGGTGTTTAGTCAAGTGCCATCAAAGATCAACCCTATGCAGTATGTTGGTGCTTGTCACCATCCTTGATTCTACTGACAGGCTCACGTGTAAGCGCTTGCGCACTATTCTGCATGCAATTTCTTCATGTGTATACGTTTCTCAGTTGCTCTTTTCGCATCTGAAGCATTTTTGGGAAGTAAATTAATCCAGAATGGTAGGAGGTTGTACCTGCTGGCCTGACATTGATGATCTCTCCGCACATGTAATGTGTCATATATTTTGTGCCATCGGCCAATTGAATTACCTGAGGTTCCGACATTGCTTTCACTCTCGGGGCCATGGGAGGGGGATGTGGGCATCATAGAGCCACTCAATAGAGCTTTTATCACCTCCTGAGGCCATCTAAATACCTTGATGGACATTCCCCTACCTATCCCGTGTCCACCGATCATAGATATTATCCTGCGAACATTAATTATGTTGTAGCACGCGCTTACACGTGAGCCCGTCAGTGGAATCAAGGATGGTGACAAACACCAACATACTGCATAGGGTTGATCTTTGATGGCACTTGACTAAACACCCCTTGGCAGCTGGACTCCAACTCAAAGGAGGGTGCAGTAGGCTGGTAATGGCAATCACTAGGGTTAGCACAGCCACCTAGTTTATATACATGTTGCTGAGGAGAAGAAATATTGTGAGGAGTAGCAGGAAGTTTTCCGAGGTTTCGGGGAAAAAAAGTGGGGGTGTGTTTTTACTTTTTTGTGGGGTGCATTTTCATATTTTTATTTTTTGGGTTCCAACATATATATCAGGATGTGAAAAAATATAACCGGGGACACAAATTTACTTATGTGTGCTGGCTGGTCGATTACATTTCCAGACATAGTTTCAAGATTGTCAAATCAGCCTATATATAGTGGGAATTACGTGTTTTATATTGGGAATAATAAAAGTGCACTCCGACCGCCATAGGCCCAAGCAAGGAACGAAGCAAAATACGATGGTGTCAATGGGTGACCGAAAAAAGGGACCTTTTGTTAATATCACCCCAAGCAAGGACCTTTTTTTGCCACCCACATCCAATTTTACTTCTCAGCATGGTCAACAACTCCGATACATGTTCGGAATAAATCTCTCTTTTTATAAAATCGCGCGTGTCCGAAGCCTTCGAACTCCGCCAGGAAATCAGCAGATTGGCGCTAGACCACGTAGCGCCACGTCCTCAGTCGAAGTGCCGGAGCGCTTCAGCACCCAGCGCGCTCTTGTATCATATAAATATGGGAGTGCTGTAGAAGTGTATTCAAATTCCAGAAACACTTTCTACAATCTCAAATGAGCTGTGGTGGGTGTCATTACATCCAGTGGAAAATGGGAGTACAGCGAGAATCGAACCGGCGACCTTCTGCGTTTGGAATTTCCAAATCGAGAACGCGGCGAAAAAAAATTAACATTCCCATTACTTTCCGGAACGGCTGTAAGTGAACCAGAATTCAGAAAACAGGGAAGAATTCGGGTTGGGGTGAAAAAAGGAATTACTCCAGGGAGTGTTGAACACACTGTGATTACCTAAAACAGTAAGCATTGGCTGGAGATAATCACTGCATTCAGGACCCTGATAGCCGAAGCCCGGCCTCGCCGGACCTG